>DWMZ01000084.1:0-40123 GCA_018249855.1 Eueides tales michaeli
TTTTTTTTTTTTTTACCGTACAACCTCCTTTGTGTGTTCTCCATTCAACGTGACATTGGCGAAGTGATTCTGTGCTCAACTGGCACACTCGGAACGCCATAAATAAAAAGAACTGAACTGAACTGAATAAAAATATTTAATTTCCTCAAGTGGGCTTCAAACCCACAACCCATCGCATTTACAGTCACACTAGCAATAATTATACATTATCTTCATAAATAGATATCGTCATCACAAATGCTTTATCGAAATGCAAATGTAAAATCTATTTCAAAGGAAACTTCCAGTAATGAGTAGAAAATTAGCATTGGAAATGGGAGCGCGTTGGCGTTGCTATATTTAGTTAATAAGTTAAGTTGTGAATACTTTTTTAAGCTTTACATGTTTCCCGCAGGGGAGGCAGAAGGAACCTGCAGAAGGAAGTTATTACACTGCATTCTCCCTATCTTCTCATTGTCCACAATTTTCGAAAAATATTTTTTTAAGAGAATTTCTTAAAATATATATATTTCGAATGAAATAACATTAAATTTGGTTCTAATAAAATTATTGGCGCAATTCACCGCGTATACTATTACCATAGTATATGCGGTGAATTGCGCCATAACATTGTTAAACTACATACATAGCTATTGCCGATCGCCCAAAGACGGTGATGATTGATTAGTTAATCTTTGAGAGCACCAATCAATTATTTTAATACAACATCGGATTTGGCTATCGCTTTGAAAATTCTGTTATATTATATATGTATATTATTTGTATTTAACATTTTGATATAATTATTGAACGTACTAGCTTTGAAATTGAATAAAATTATATATTTTTTTATATACTTCTTATTGCTCTGTAAGAATAGAATTAAGATACTTAATTCTCAATACTGTCATTTAGGCGAGTTGAGTTTTCACATCACCATTTAACACGCATTGCCTTTTGCCCGAAATTGAGGAACAAAAATGTCTTAATGGAAACGGAATGCCTTAACAAGTTCCTAAGTTCTCGTTACCTATACTGCTAGGCAGAGAGAACTTGGGAGCTGTACGTTGTACGTAAAGCTGAGAAAAGTAACGTTCCTATTGTCTAAATACGTTACTTGCGACTGTGTCTAACCGAAAGAAAATATTAAATAATGCTTTTTTCCTAAGCAAAATTGTATATGTAATATTGCAAATACACATAAACATTTTTCCAAATTGGAATCAAATTCATAACTATCATAGACTTTTCCACTTACAACTATACAAAGAAGAAAAGAAAAATAAGAAAAGTAAATAATTCTATTCAATTGAAAAGTACATAAAATATATAAACGTCAATACATATGTTGACATCTTAAATTGTGTCGTGTAATGAAGATATAAAGATATCGGCCCCATCGTTTTTCACCTCCACACGTTTCTTATAAGTCACGTAGCAGTACAATTTGTAAAGCGCTTTTACTCTCTTGTTACATTTAAGTCGCAGGTACAAATGTTACTTGATGACGTTTGTCAAGATCTATGGTCTCTTTTTAAATAGTATTTAATCATTAATAATATATGTAAGATATTTAATTTTCGCTATTTTTAACTTCCCACGCAAAAGGTGTTATGAGTTTGACCGGCTTGTCTGTATGTCTGCGTGTCTATCGATCTGTTATACCCAGGTTTCTTTAAGCGTTCTTAAAGTCTCGTTCATTGCAGTGGTTCTTAACTATGTTTAAAAAACTGGATTAGCGATTTAAGAGTACCACAAGCATTTTATCAAGATAAGGCAGTGTTGTTGGGTTATACTGTATCCTGTACATAGCAAAGTAGGCAGAGAGAACTTGAAAACCTAGTGTTAGGGCACTCCGTTCACCTCTTTCTAAATTCTTGAGGCATTACAAGTTGAGTGGCGGAACTCAACGCTGCGCCCAGCCTCTTTACCAGAGCGAGTATGCACATGTGTGCAACTGTAAACATAACCACAACTTGTTATATTTACAATTGCACACATGTGCCGCAATGACAGGCTTCGTTTTTTTTATATTTAGAAAAAAAAAGAATATATACTAAATAATAAATTATTTAACAAACCTGCTTAAGTATTGTAAGCTTTTTAATATCTTTCTAAGTAATCTGAAGTTTGTGTTCAGATAATTAATTAATTTGTTTTAACTTATCTTCATCAGCAATTAGTGCTAATGGCGAGCTCTTTACTAACTTGTAAAACAACACCTTTTTGGTAACATCACTTTTAAAGTAATGATCAATTTTTGAAATCAATATGTACCTAATTTAAGGACGTTGTGGTGCAACGTAGAGTGTAGGTTTGATTCTCATTCGAGTGAATTAATTATTTCTACTTTCATCTTGAAAATTAAATGAAAACTGGGGAATAACAATAAAGGAAATTTATTTGATTTATTTGCTTATATATTTAGGCACAGTTACTTATAGCATTTTTTAAATTATTAAATTTAAAAAATGCTAAAGGTAATAATGATAAATTAAATGAGTGTATTTATTTTTCAATAAATTACGATTTAGTTATATCAAACGTCAGCTTTACGTAAATATTAGTTAAGTTTCGTTAATTGCTTCTACCGTTGATGAACGTTTGTAGGTAATTGCTCTTATATGTTAAGAGCTCTGTTAATTAAATTGAAAATGACTTGTGACTGTTAAAGATGAAGTAAAGGTGAAGAAGTAAATAATCAGTCATTGTAACTGTTTACCGAACTCCTTCAAAATATATATTTATAGAATAAAACTTTGGCTCGTGATATATTAAGTGGCTAGTACCTTCTATCGTTGTGACAGCTAAAGTTGGAACACAAGTATGTAACTGTAAAATACAGGTCGTGGGTTCGATTCCTACTCCAGGAATATTTAATATTTTTAATTTAAACATTTAATGTTTTCATTTCTTCGCTAGGCAAAGCGCGGCGTTGAGTTTCGCCACTCAACAAGTAATACGTCAAATTCGGCGGAAAATGGGAAACGGAAGTGGGTCGAAGTATCTTAATATTAGGTTCCCAAGTTCCCTCTGTCTACTCTGCCATTTGCGGAATTATATATAGTATGGTTCTGCAAAAAAAAGAACGAAGAAAGCACAAGCACACTTCCCGGCCCCTACGCTGTGAATTCCTATCAGACCGCAGCTCCAGTTGACATACTAAGTTAATGTCGTAATAACAGTTCCTATAACCCCATCGCCAGGTTCGCAGCGGTTATCTACATTCAATATTGTAATATTTGCCTAACCTCTCTTTGATCTACAATATATGTATGTATGTTCTCCTTATATTATACAATATTTTGCCTTTATAAGAAATTCTTTCTTATAAGATCGTTCCGTTATCGATTTCGAATTGTTATGTAATATTATATTACATTTATTTAATATTTCGTACGAGTGCTTCTTTCTACTTCAAGAGGTTGACTTGATCGCTGCTTCCACCGCTACCCATATATTATATGCGAGACAACGATTACGACTCTCTGGCCATCAGTATAAGAATGGCTATCGTTCAATAAATTATTTAAAATTATATAATACTAATTTTAAATACCTTTTTAAACGAGAGTCGTTCTAACATAATACTTACACACTTATGCTATACTTTTTTCAGCTTTACGTACATATAACGGACACAACAATGTAAGTAGAGACAACTTGGAAACCTAATGTTAGGACACTCCGTTGCGCTCCCCATTTGCGTCGAATTTGAGGCATTGCAAGTTGATTGGTGGAACTCAACGCACTGATTAATAATTCCTTAATTGTTAAAGCTAGTTATATTTTTTCCGACTTTGTTCTTTATTTGTATTGTAAATCCTCATTTTGACCCAAATTTCTATTTCATAATTTTGAGTTCATGGGATATATCCTACAGGTTTTCATTACGTGCCCAATTTCGCACAAAAAAGTAGTAAAACCGATGAATACACTTAGCATGATTTTTTTGTGCTCCAAAAAACTTAAGATAATAATATCAGCTTGAGAGCTTTAACAGACGGCTAACAAAGTGAATCTATAGGATTTCATATTTTCTCTTGAGATACGAAAAGAAAACCATTCAAATTTTTTTATATGTTGCCTTACATAAGTTGCTATTTGCTATTTTCATAAATGTAAATATTAAAAAAATGTTAGAGCCTTAAAGTTTTCAACAAAAACAACTTTCTAGTCTGTTGAAGAATTTAATTTAAAATTCTTTTGATGTAACTCACACTGCTGTTTACTCTATCATATTAATTTACCTGAGCGAAGCCAAAGTAAATGTTGTTTTAATATTTTACAGTGTATTTTTTGCCGTGAGCTTTCACCCGTACTTAGTGGGATAGACAAAGGAACCTGGGAACCTATGTGAGACTGGGAACCTATAGTGATTAGACTCGCATTAAGCCACTTCCGTTCTTTACTTTACGCCAAATGCGAGAGTCAAATTGTCTCTTAATTAGAACGAGGAAATGTCATGGAAAATAATTCTTGTTTGTACTAAAACATATTTTATCATCTGATTTAGGATTTAATCTTCCAATATATGGTTTATTTTAAGACATTAGTAAGGATCGTGCTCCGTTAATTTTATACTGAATATTGCTTACAAAATTGGTTGAATACCTCGAATATCCTCTTCTCGTTGTCTAACAACATTTATTTATCTTGAATTGACAGTATTCTTATATTCTGTAAAGAATTTGTAAAATATTATTTTCTTTTTTATTTCCCACTTTGTATATGAGGAGCTCGCACGCTTGTGCACACAAACGCGACAGGTTGTCGGTTTGATACCCACTTAAGGAAATAAATATTTAATATTTTCGTATCTTCACTCTGGTAAGAACAAAGCAAAGCGCGGCGTAGAGTTAGGTAGTTAGTTTTTGAGTGTAAGTGGAACAAACATCAATCCTCACAAGCTTTCACATTTATAACATTAATAGTACGCAAATGTATAGAGCACATAGCATTACATTCAAGCAATTATACTATTAAGCTTCTAAGAATATTACCATGAACGAATTACATTTGATATGAATTTTATATTTAATATAATGCTAAGAACTCGTATTATTTGGTCTTTTTCATTTTATGTTCACGCTTTATCCCTGAGAGAAAATATACTTTTTCTTATGTATATTTTAACTATACAATACAAACAGTTTTTCGACTTTTTCAAAATTATCATTTATTGTACTTTTTGGCACAAAAGGGTGATGTTATAAACTTAGCCTCTGTCTGTGGCACTGTAGTTTTTAGATGATCGAAAGATCGCCCTTTGAGGGTTTTGTACCACTTTCAGAATATAAACCTGACAAATTTACCACGTATAAACTGGAAGTACTATTTATAAAAGATGAAAAGCGTTTGTTTTCTTCTCAGCTTCCCGCACATACATAGCAGGGTAGGCAGAGGGAACTTAGGAATTTGTAACGTTCCTGTGTCTACTCTGCCACGTGTGAGGTTTAGCTTAATATTATCTTTAGTAAATACAAAAAGGCCACATAATATTTTACATTTATCCTTCTGAACGATCAAAAGCTAAAGGTTAAATTTATATGAATAATTCTAATAACGAAACAAGGCTAGCCTTGATCTGGCAGTAGGGAACCTTTTTTGATTTTTCATATTAATAAAACAGAAATAATCTATTATTTTACACGACTTTTTAATATGAAGAATAAAAGTGTGAAATAAGTCTATGAAATCTTTACGTTATATCCCGCATATAGTCGGGTAGGAAGAGTGAATCACGTAAAAAAACACTCCGTTTTTTTGAACATTGCGACGCCTATTTCAAAATAGCTCTTTATTTTGCAACCAGATTGAGAAAAAAACATTAAAAATATGATAAAATCTTAGCTAGTTGAAGATTATACTGATGATTAAATCTTTTCTTAATCTCAAATCTTGTATGGAGATGTTATTGTCAACTATTTATTTGTTTAAAGACGGAACACAGATTTAGCAGAGTTCCCTTTAGACACTTATTCTCTACCTTTCGTCGAATTCTCCGGGTATTTTGTGTACTACAGCGAAACCAAAAATGATGACGCGGTCAAAATGCTAATTTGTAACGTGATGAGGGTAACGACAAAACGATTCGCACGGATCTACGTTGTATATACAAATGGTTACTTACAGCTGATACTTTACGAAATTCAAAAATGCATAAAAATTTAAACGAAGCAGAATTTGAACCCGCGCCTCTTGGAAACCGTCCAAGCGTTCTGACCAACTAAGCCACTCGTTCTCACTAAGCTCCGCCGAAATTATTTATCGTAAAAACAAGGATGAAACAATGAACAAATGTTTTAACTTTTTCTATCAAATTCTACCATTATACGCGTATGATTTATTATAACAAGTTTATTATCAGTATTACCAAACTTCACTTAATTAAGACCAAAGTGAAGTAAAAGTAAACGGCGGGTGGTTCTCAATAAACGGACGCGGTGAAATGTTATTTTATACTCTATTAATTTTATATATGTATAAACGTTGGCGGCGATAAGTTCTGCTGAAGTGGCAAGCATTGCATCAAATTCTACGGAATGCGGGGAACAAGGAGCAGTCTTATAGGAAATGGAGTGTCTTAACACTAGGTTCCCAAATTCATTAGGCCTATACTGCTGTGCCTAACTTATTTCTTTAGGGGAAAAAACTGTGTAAATGGAAACCTCTCGAAATTTGTACATTTTGATTTCCACTCAAATGAATGAATATTTAACTTATTTATATTTTCCTGCTCTGGACAAAATACGACGCTGAGTTCCGTTGAACTTTCCAACGAACCGATCCCGAACACATCGCGTGTGTATCTTGAAAATGTTTTAGACATTCATACAACGGAGTGTCTTAACACTAGTTTCCCTCAGCGTACCCTGCCATACGGGAACACTAAGATTCATACCGTCTTAAATTATCATAAAAAATCTAACTTTAAAAACAACTAAAATAAAACAACGTAAATTGAGTGACGTTTTCTCTATACTCTAGTAGTTTTGGCCTCATCCGCCCCATTGTACGTGTTCACGTTGTTGCGACCAAGTTGACACATAAATAGAATAAAATAAAAGGAAACTATAACAACGACTAACGGATGACCTCTATTGAGTGGGAATAAATAACTGGTATTTCTAATAGCTAAATAATGTGTTCATTGTAACATAACAACTGAATGTATTACAATGCAAGCAAACATAAATGTGTATCGAACATTACACATATAGTTATATATCGTCACTAAATGTTAGAAGTTTGAATTGTTCCACTGTTGTCTTTATTATTGCATGTTTCAACGCAAACAATAACATATGATCGTATTTGTTGTAATACTAGTTCTTTGTATCTGGTTTTACATTCTTTTTACTTTTAATTTTTCTTAGAGGAAAGGTTAAGGCACTCCGTTCTCCACTTTCTGCTCAATTTTTGAGACATTCAATAACGCCACGCATTGTCTTATTATTAAAATCACAATATTTATTATCTACATTTTTTCGCTTTTGTTGCAAGGCAAATCGTGGGGTTCAATTTCACCATTCAATACGCAATGCAAAAAAAACGAAAATCCTTTTGCGACTTTATGCTTATTCCTATCAGGGGTGGACAAAGAGAATCATATGTTTGAACACTCCTATCACCACTTTGAATTGCAACCTTAGTTATTTATGTCTTAAACTATTCCGTTATCGACTTAACTAATGGACTTAAATAGTGACAATATGGAATGTTAATAGCGTATGAGTGCAGATGAGTACTGAAAGAGGATTTCTGGAAATGCCAACGACAATGGAAGAAAATTATATTTGAAATGTTAGAATTGCAGACAGCGTCAAGTATGATATAATAAAATATTTCGTTTTCCTTGTTTATCCTATAAATATAAAGGACGCAGAAATAAAAATATTTATATCACACAGTGTTTAATTATTTTATTTCTTAGTATTTTTACTTCTTTTAATATCAAGTAATCCCACAAAATGTCAGTAAACATGACTTCTCGTCAAAATAATTACACCGTATTAAAAACAAAAGTATGCTTTTGAAATGACTCTTAATTTTGGCAACGAAAGTAATGGTGTACTTTGAGTAATCATTTTTTCGGTTTTTTGCTTTATTCTGTATACTTGCGGGTTCGCGTGGCTTCGTCCGCTTGTAGATACCGACTGCTATATTTTTTTCAGCTTCATGCTTTATCCCGCACGTACCAGGGTGACAGTCTCTGTAGACAGAGGGAACCTGGGAATGTTAAGACAATCCGTTCGGGGTACCCCACTTTCCGACGAATTTAAGGCATTGCGTGTTGAAAGACGGAATTAAACGCCACGTTTTGTAACTAAGGCGAAAAAATGAAAACAGGAAATATCTCAACTCAGCGCCGCGTTTTGTATTAATAAAGCGGGGAAATTAATTTAAATATAATCATTATAAAAATTACCTTTATAACCACACCTTACTATTCAGTAACAAATACTCCATATTTTTTTATATTAAAAGATATTCCTTTTAGAATCAACTTTATTTTTCTTGCTTCCCCCAGAACACTATGTTTTTAAACAATTTGTTTGCACAAACATAGCTTTTCTATTTGTTCCGCGAGCAAAGAGCACTCGTTTCGAGAATGTCGGTCTTTATTCTTTATTTGTTCAACAAAAATATACTGACATATAAATATAAAAGTTAAAATTTCAAAGTACGAGTATTATTAAATTGTTACAATTTTTAAATAAAAATAAGAATTTTGATTTCACTCTTTATTCTTAAGTTCATTTATCAAAGCATGAGCTGACAATTAATGCGTTACCAAATAAGTTACTTGAAGATTCTCCGTTGCCTGGTATAATAATGTCTACGCCGTAGACTGTACGTACTATGATCGTAGGAACTGTAGTGGCATGTACCCAATGAATTAGCACAAGTAATATGAAAGTTACGCGTTCAAATACTGATTTTAAAAATAAATAAAAATATTCATTTCTAAAATAATGCTTATTTATATTAAAATCTATTCAACTAAACAGGTGTTGGATGCGCCCAATAACTGACTATTATTACTGACGATATAAACTGTTATAAAGAATTAAGGTAACACTTAATTATTTATTTAAACACTTTATCCTTAAGATATGAAAAACTATGACAACATAGCTTATAAAATATAAAACGATACATTTTTACTATTTTTAAAGTGTTATTCCACACTTAGGAAAGAAAAATATAGCGTATAAAAATTTCGACGGAGCTTGGTGAGGACTTAGATGGCTTAGTGGTCAGAGCGTTTGAACGGTTTTCAAGAGGCGCAGGTTCAAATCCTGCTTCGTCCAAATTTTTATACGTTTTTAAAACGATACATGTTTAATCGAATCCAGCGTCTGTCGCTTACAGTCGCGCGCTCCTGTGACTGCGCCATGACTGTGCTCAATTATAATAAATATCTTCAAATAAACTATACTATTCCTATTTGACTTGAAATAAACTATACTATAAGTTATTATATTGTTATCTATTACATATTTTATCTTGATCTTAACGTAACCAGACATTGCTAATATGTACTAATAATGACCGTAAAACATCACACTAATATAACTAATGAACTAGAATTAGCCTAGTACAATGAACATAATGTACAAGAAGTAAATTATGTATATAATATCCAAGATTACGGCCGGTAAGTGTAAACGACGGTTGCAGGTGCGACGACGGTGCGGTGCTTATACGCTTGTTACAACTTTTTTAAATTTAGAATTTGTCTTTCTTAAGTGTGGAATAACACTTTAAAAAGTAAAAATATTTAATAAATAGCATTCTCTCTTACCAAACGATAATTCTAATGAATTGTCTTTGGGTAACGGAAATTTTAAAAATCTCCCTACAGAGATGCTAACAACTTGAATAAGTTGTAACAAGCGTATAAGACCACAGTTATAATTAAATGAGATAAAGCTCCACGTACAATTATAAAAAGTCACATTGTCATAAAATTGATTTCTGTCACAAAAGCAAAAATGGTGGATAAAATTCCAACGTCTTTTATGACTTTATTGAACATAAATCTAGGAAATTGCTTCCTTTGTTGTTTTCGACGCTGGAATCTATAGTACTTTTAGAGTTATATTTAATATATCTTATTTATTTTAGTAAATGTTTCATGCTTTATCTCGAATACGCAGAGAGTACGTAATGTCAAGACACTCTTTCTCAAGTTTGCGTCCAAATTCGACACATTGTATTGCGGAATTCAGCTCCGTAAATAATGTATTGACTAATGCGTTTTTTTATGGAACAGATAAGGTGTGTACGGTTCATCTGATGGTAAGTAATCACCGCCTCTCACGACCCTGAGTAGCATCAGAGAGATCATTAAGATTGAGATAGACGTGCTTTTTAAAGTTATCTATTTTGTATCGACCTGGAATCACTATTACAGATAACAATATCATCTTGGAGAATTTTGGAAAGTTATTTAGGGTTTGATTGTTTTCGTTTCCATAGTTCAAATTCATAAAAAAATTGAACGTAGCTTGAAGTTTGAACGAACGGATTTGAAAGTGTCTCTCGAAATCAGTATAAGTTAGATATAGAAATTACTTATCACTATTGCACTTTGTTAAACAGATTCTAAAAGTCGAATACAAAGGTGATTTAATTGTGACTCAGTACACTACTCGTAATCTGTCGCTGGTTAACTTTGACTATTTGGATGATTCATTATTTAATCAATTAATTATTATCTCTCAGCTTCACGTGGTATTACGCACATGGCAGGGTGACAAGTGTTAAGACACTCCGCTCCATTCTGCATCTATCTAATACTATCTATATGTAAAGTAAATAGCTAAACATTTTTCTATACGCCATTTTTGTGTATAATAAAATAAGATGGAATCCTATTACATTTAATATCAAATATTTATTTGATTTGATCTGTAATATTTATTCATACAGATCAAATGACGAAGCCGCGCGGAGTTTGCATCTTATATAATCCATACAATGAAACGCCGGATTTCGTAATTTCTACTAGCCATTGTTGCTAAATCACTTTGAAGTAGGCTGTTTATCTTCTACGCGAGTATCGGATGTTCTACTGCGTAGAAATAAATAGTTTGATTTTATAATAGTAAATAGTAACAAGAGTTTTAGATTTTGTACTGTAAGTAATAATATACATTATTATCTTTTTTGTTATCAGTGTGAAAAGGTTCTTAATTTTTTTAGTTATGTTAAACAAAGTGCTGCGTTAGGTTCCGCCAATAAACAAAAATAATCTTTTTCACAAATTCAAAGGCGATAAATTGAAAATGGAGTTATAATATAACTTTATCTTTAACCATTTGTTTTTTTTGTGAAATATGTAATGGTAAAAAGTAAAAACAGTGAAGATTACTTACTACACTTCGTAAAACGGAATGGTACTTAATAGTATCTTTGATTTTCGCGATTGTTACACATTTTAAATAAAACACTTTTAAACGAATTAATCGCGTATATTGACTTTTAAACATTTTTGGAAACCCAACTACTGTAAAGTGTAACGGACTACTGTTTACAGTACTATTAAGTACCATTCCGTTTTTATTTATTTCCGTTTATTTTCCGTTTTTATTTAAATCCTTTAGGATTCGAAACGTCGGGTTTCCAAAAATGTTTAAAAGTCAATATACGCGATTAATCCGTTTAAAAGTGTTTCATTTGGAATGGTACTTAGTCTATATCTATATATAGCTTATCGCTACGGTTTCATTGCCTGACGTTTTCTCTAAGTATATACCTATGTCGACATATTTTTGTTAAGTTTTACATTTGTTTTATCTCGCACATTGTAGGGTAGGCAGAGGGAACTGGGGAACCTAGTATTAGAACACTCCGTTTTCATTAAAACACGTTTGTCACCCACTTTCCATCGAATTCTGGAGGCATTGCGTGTTGAGTGGTGGAACTCAACGCCGTGCTCTACCTCTCGTTACTAGAGCGGTAAATTAATCAAGTAGTGTAGACACGCTTGTACCCCTGCGCTACGATTATCCTCTACATACTCGTAGAAGCTAGTACTGCTAGACTATTTTACTTTTACAAAATTTACTGTAAACGAATTCAAAGGCCAGACTTAGTACTTGTATATTTTCTTTATAATTATACATATATTTATGTGATATTGGTTTCGACGCACAACACGTATTATTTAGAAAATGAGTGAAGAACACCATACGCGGAATAAGACGTGAAATTGAAATACTCACAGACATAAATGTAGCATAGTATCTGAAATATATCTGGTTGTATTTCTTAAGCTGCTAAGCTAATTTTCATAAAACATAACATTAATAATTCATTCGGGATTTATTATTTCGGGAGCTACGGTGCCACAGACAGGCAGACAAGCAGGTGAACCTTCTAACACACCTTTTTAACGTGTATTTTAAAAAGCAGCTAAAACGATATTCTTACAATTTACTAGTCATTAAAATAAATAATGTACAATGATCCTTATACGTTCTGATTCTAAAAAGAAAAAAGTACTGCGAAAGCTTTTTGGGAAGTTAAATGAGCTTGCAAATATAAATATCATTTCTGTTTGTGTTTGTTATTTTGTTTTTCATTGAAGCGATTCTATACGATATGTTATAAAATGTATAATTATCTTTTTATTTCATAACAGTGATATCAAATACGTTGTGGCTTAGAGCCACGACTTTTGTCTATAAAAGGGAGGGTTAGTAGATGAGTTCAATTTCAAATTAGCGGAATGAATTATTTTGAGGCCTGTCGTGGCGCAGCGGCACAAGCGTGCGACTGTTACCGACAGGTCGTGGGTTCGATTCCCATTCGAGGAAATTAAATATTTAGTATTTTCAATTTAAATATTTAATGTTTCATTTTTTCGCTCTGGTAATAAGGCAAAAGCGCGGCGTTGAGTTCCGCCACTCAACACGCAAAGTCTCAAATTCGGCGGAAAGTGGGGTACGGAAGTGAAATGGAGTATCTTAACAATAGGTTCCCTCTAAAGCTGCCGTGGCCGTGAGGCTAAAAAAAAAATATTATTTTCGTTTTCCAGCGTACGTACGGCTACGATACATTCTAACTACGGGAACAGATACATCAATTAATTTTCATTTGTAACCTCAGAAAAACGTAAATTAGGTTTTAATATTAACCAACATGACTACTGAAATAAAACAAAAAAAAATGCTTATGAAATTTATATTTAATATACGTCTTGAGCAGCGGAAATCAACGCCGCGCTTTGCCTCGATACCAGCTTGAGGAAACGAAGATTAATTGGGTTCCTCGAGTGTAAATAGAACCCCTAACGCCTGTGCTGCGACAGGGGCCAATATGTTAAGCCCAATGATTTCTATTTTTATATGTAGTTTAACGCTGTTTCGCGCTTACAATGAGATAGAGAACCTAGTGTTAAGTCACTCCGGTCCCATAGAGACACTTCCGTTTCAAACTATATACATATATAACATAACCCTCATTGTATTCGCATTACCACGATATGATGTATTTATGTACGAGCATCTGCATATACATGTAGAAGTCGGTAACCGCACGCCGAGGCACGAGCCTGTGCACTTTATTAACCGCGGACGTGATGGGGAAGTATAATTATTTAAATTTTGCATAATCGTTGTAAGCCATTCTATAATGTTAATTTTTTCTATATGCATTTATATTTTTATAATAGTTATTATATTAAATGCCCGAAAGACGATGGTGCTTATGTTGATAAATCATATATTTTATAAATTATATTTAAATACAAATTACTGATTAAAAACGGGGGATATTTAAGACCATAACCATCTGAATTCAAACCGTTTGCTGTTCTAAGACCAATTTCTTACCGAAACTACTATAACAATGTGGATCGCGGCAAAATTTCACCATTTTATACTAACGACATTTTGTAATAATTTTTCATTGCCTGAAAACACGGACAAAATTACATTTTTTATAAACGTAACTTAGTTATATGTTTTACGTTTTTGTTTTATATGCCAAATCCGCATACAGACAATGGTCTAAGTATCCTAAATAGTTCAGGCACTCCGTTTCCCATACACCGGCCAGTTTACAAAATATTGCTTATTAAGTGATAATGAAATTTGGGACCTGTCGCAGCGCAGGGGCTTAAGTGAGCGACTGTAATAAACAGGTAGTGGGTTCCATCCCCGCTCGTACAACAAGTTTTTAACATTCTCATTTCGTCGTGTGACAACGAAGCAAAGTATGACATTGAGTTACGCCAACACGCAATGTTTCCAAACTTCGGGGGAAAGTGGGGAACGGAAGGATCTTGTTGTGAAATTCCAGTTCTCTCTGCTTTCTCTATTATGTGCGGGATTCACTTAGTAAAAGAAAATCACTATAATATAATTTCAGGAACAGATATCATGCAATTAGTATTCATTTATGCAAATGAATGCGGACTCTCATACGTGGTATTGGGTAGACGATGTTCTAGTCTAGTATTGTAGGTGTTATGAAATATGTACATACAGGTATGTAATTGAGTTTGAATTGAGTTTGATAGTTTAATGCAATTATTTTTAACCAACAAATCCCTCACAGCTAGAGACGATTATGGCTACTAATCTTAAGCGGCGGACTTCAACGCTGTGCTTTGGATTTTTACCAGACTTTTATATAAATACGCTTTATTAAATATATTCACTAGGTACTTTAGCTTCCTTATATTACGAATCACAGAAAATGTACCCCACAACATTATTTTTGTTTGCAATCAAAACGAAATGAATGGAGCGAAACTCGAATGAACAATGGTCTGCAATAATTAGAGCAGCGACATATGGCTTAATATAAAAGCTTAAAAGCTCTTTAATTAAAAACTTTGATGTATTTGAACAGTTTTACTGCTTAAAGTTATTTGGTTTCGGGCTGTATTTTGCACACAAAACGCGGCGACAAAGCAGGGTAGACAGAAGGAATCTGGGAACTTAGTGCTAAGACACTCCGTTCTCATCAAGACACTGTCGTTCACCTCGTTCCATCGATTTCTTCCCCGGAGAATGACTTGTTGAGTAACAGAACTCAACGCTGCGCGTTGCCCTGTTGAGGAAAGAAATGAAAATAGAATTAATTCCTTCATTTCATCGTGAAGCAGCAAACTGTCAAGCTTACATTCACAGGTTCACGCTTGTACTTTTGTGCCACGACAGGCCTAAAGAATCGAAATAAATTGTTATTCTTACTTATTTAAGTGAAGAAGGTAAAAAGGTTGAAAAATTAAGGGAATCAACGAGAATGGGTCAAGATAACAAAAAAATCCTAAGAAATTCAGTCAAGATCTTAAAAAGCTGTTAGAGGAAAGCGTTTTCTAACTTGTGACTTTTTGTTTACGCTAATTCATCATGTTAGGTACAAGAAAGAAGGAATTATTTAACTTCAAAATTATTGAGGTGAGTCGTGAAGTGGCACAAGCGTGCGACTGTAAATGTTGCTGGCTGGGGATTTGATTGATTTGATTGGAGAAAGTGAAATGTTTGATGTTTTCATTTTCTCGCTCTACCAGACAAAGCTCTACGAGGCAAAGCGCAGCGTTGAGTTCCGCCAAGACAATAAGCTGCCATTTTGTACTAACGTTTATGTGCTGGTACGTACACTCCTGCGTATAATTACTGTTTCTTGGAAAGCTTTAGTGTTAAAAAGACTGTAAACGTATATTTGTACTGTAAATTTATTAGATTTTGTGTCCACTAATAAGTAATACATCAAGGTTGTATTCTTTATCTTTTTTTCAGCGTCACGCTGTATCCCGCATATGGCAGGATAGGCAGAGGGAACCGGGTAACCTAGTGTTAAGACACTCCGTTCCATTTCCGTTCCTCAGTTTCCGCCGAATTTGAGGCATTGCGTGTTAAGTGGCGGAACTTAACGCCGCACTTTACCAGAGCGAAGAAATGAAATTTTGAATATTTAAATAGAAAATATTGAATATTTCATTTGCTCGACTGGGGATCGAACCCAAAACCTGTCGGTTACAGTTACACGTTTGTACCGATGCGCCACGACAGGCCTCAGGTTGTATTTTGCGGCGTGGAATTCTGGCACTCAATACACGATGGCTTATACTCATATGTTCAAGGACCGGAAGTGTCTTCATGGGAACGAAGTGTCTTAGCAATAGGTTCAAAATTTCTTTCTGCCCACATACAGCTTAAAGATAGACAAAATATATATAAATGAGATTTAATTACTACCGCAGTGATTGTGGGGTCAATAGTGCAGAGAAGAAAATATTTTTACTTTTATTACTCAGATAAAAAAGTGCGTTGTTCCCTCAGGTTCCCTCTGTCTACCTTGCCATGTGCGGGATATAGAGTGAGGCTGAAAAAACAGGGCAAAAATGTAATCTGACAGAATGTTACAATATGAACAAAAACATCAATGTCAGTCGATTTGAACTTACAACACTCAGATACAGGCATACATATGTAATAAAATATACTCAATTAAAACAAAAACATGTAATTTTTGTATCATAAGAGTCGAATAAGCTTAATAAAGTCTATTTTGTATTACCCTAGCCCTAGTAATGTTTTAAATGTGGGAGGACAGATGTTTGTTCCACTTTCACGCAAAAAAGACTGAACAGGTTAAGATGAAACAAAATAAAACTACAACAAGCTGCTTTTTATGTAGATATTTTGTAATTAATTTAAGAAATCTAAGCCACTTTTGAGTCATAAGTTTAATTTATAATACAGAAATTGTAACAGTTGTTACGAAAACAAACAGAGACCTTTTATTCTGTTTTGTTTAACAAAGTGAAACTTCTGTGTTCATTGAATTACTCTTTAATGTTAACGCCAAGTGGCGCAGTTCATAAAATACGTTTATTTATTTCAATGATGGTTGTCGAGTCGATTCTCACCCGTGAAGGCTTATACTGTAATGTGGTAAGATATATCTACATTTAAAAGTGATTTTTAATTTTATTTAGTTTTTACCAATCTTTATTAAGATTAATTGTTTAGTTATGGCTAAGGGATGACAAGCGTGCAATTGAAGATGTGATGATTGTGGATTCGATCCCCGATCAAAGAAAATAAATATTTTTTTCCATTCTCTCATCTCATCTTATTCAGGTAACGAGGCAAACCGCGGCGTTGAGTTTCGCCACACAACTCGGAAAGTGGAGAACACGGTATCTTAACATTAGGTTCCCTCTGCTTACCCTGCTATGTAAGAAAGCGTAACAGATATATGCAAATAAATTAGTTAATGAGATGTTTCTTAACTATTTCAATAGTGTACAACTCTACAGCGTTATGATAGCGCTACAAAGTTGTTTGACAGGACCAAAATATACTAAGGCAAGTCACAGTCAAAAAAGGGTCACACGATCTGAGAATGTTCCCTTAGGCACGATGGAGAGAAAAAATCATCAAACTAATGAATTTTTATAACAAAGGCCTCCATTTATGTTGATTTATGTTTATTGCGTACATACTCGTATGTGTATTGCTGACACCTGATGTTCTGGAGAAAGGAAGTAAATAATATGTATATTATCTTATTTACTTAGGATAGTTTTTCATCTGTCTTGACTCAGTAGTGCAGAGTTTAAACGTGCACGTGACGGTTGAATGTCTGAAGGGAAGAAATAAACATATTCAGTACAACATGAGTAAGCAGAGGGAAACTAGGGTTATGGCACTTCGTTTCCACTAAGACACCTCCGTTCTCTACTTTCCGCCGTATTATAAATATTTTATTCTCCGCCACTCAACATGCAATAAGTGGGAAACAGAATAGTCTCAAAGAGAATGGACTGTTTTAACTCAATGCCGCACTTTTAATTGCAAGAGCGGAGAAGTAAAAAGTTTAGAATAGAATATAATAAAAAAAATGAATTAAATTATATAGAAAAAAATACGAATAGTTGACAACATCCATTAGTAGTACAGGTATATGAACACAATTCCGATACGATTGTATTATAACTTAACTTTTACTAGAGAAAGAAGCTGGCAAATGATCTAATCTTTTGATCCTGCCACTGAATTACTTTTAGCTTTTATCATACAAAATAAATTCAAAGCCCAAAGGTAGGTGTGCTATAATACACACGGAGGTTGAGGGTTCGATTCTCATTCGATAGAATGAAACATTTAATGTTATCATTTTCTTATTCTGGTGACAAAGTAAAGTACTGCTTTGAAATCTGCCACACAACACTTAGTGTATCGAGAATTAGGAGGATAACAGGAAACAAAAAATCCTTTAATTTTACAGTTTAAGATCTTAAAATATTCCCCAGTTTTATTTCTGTATATAAATAATATTGAAACGAACATTTTAAACGGGCGTTGAGGAAGTGTGAGCAATCTCTTAAGATCGCAGCTCTCGGCGTAATGAAGTCGCTATATTCATTAGTGAGAGAGGGTTGTGCTTTTTTAATCATTGCGGCATATAAACTGTGAATCTTAATTTTTTTTATTTTCTACTTTTTGAATATAATGTATTTTTATTTGTCCGTATTATTTATTTTTGTTAAAGCAACACAAATTATAGATATGGCTTAGGCAGAACATATAAAATAAAAGTTAAAAAATCCGTTCATATTTAAATTTCATTTTCGAGTTGAAATCTGAGAAATAATTACTTTTTAAAGATTGTCAAAATATAAATTGACAAAACAAATTTGTGAGCGTATACACTCGTTTAATATGAAATAAACAACAAGTATAAATTTCTATAGATTTGGCTAATTGAAATAACTACTAATTTTAGTTCTATGAAATATTTATAAATAGGTACTTTTCGAATATTTTTCTTTATTTATTCAGTAACTTTCTCACTTTATGTCAAATTTTACAAGTGTAAGGCCACTAGGCCACGACTTGGAAGCTTTGCATCTTTGTGTAATGGTCAGAATAACCTTGCAAGCTTAATTTTTTCCGGTGCTTCAAGGCACCATGGCTCTGAATATTTAAGAATGATTACAGCTTGTTATCTTTTTCCGATAATTAGTTAAAGGGCGAAGAGATTGGCAGACGGACAACATACTGATCCTATTTTTACTTTTTAAGTTACGAAACATTGAAAAAATGAATTAATAATAAAAGAGATATATCCATTTAGAGAATTTCTTCAATATACAAAAGCTATCAAATCATCGATCAAGGTTGTGTATAAAAATATCCATGAAAGGCGACTAAAAGGTCCTGTGAAGAGAACAATGGCGTTTTTTTTACGAAGAACGCTTTATTGTAACGACTTGATCGTGTAGTAATTATTGCATTTAATAATGTGATACACTATATATATTTAGAGGCGGTCGTGGCATAAGCGTGTTAATGTAAACGCAACGGTTGTGGATTCGACTGTAACTCTGGGGATTGAATAAACAAACGAATGAATTATAATTATTACATACATTCATATATATAGGCAACACATAAAAAACATATATTTCAAATCATATATGCATAGCGCATCTATCTCAAGTGCGATAGTAACTTAAACAGTGACATTTTTACAGGACTGATAGCGTATCTCTAGTGTTCCTACAGTGTGAATCGAGTCTTGGCAAATTATTGTTGTTCTTTACACTCCACTTAGAAATGACTTTCTAGGGAATATTATAAAAGAGCTAAGTAATATGCATGTATATTTCTGTAGGTATCCTGCACACAACAGGGTAGGAACGTAGTGTGAAGACACTCCGTTCCCAAACTTTCGTTAATTTAAGACATTACATGTTGAGGTGCAGAACTGAACGCCTCATTTTACCTCGTTAACAGACGTGTGTTCAAGGGGTATATGTGTGCGACTGTAAACGAGACAGGTTGTGGATTCGATCTTATTCGAGGAAATGAAATATTTCATACTTTCATTTCCTTGTTCTAGTCCCCAAGCCTCCTTTTTCTCTGCCTACCGTGCTATGTGCAGAATACAGTGTGAAGTTAAACAAAAGAAAATATTATTAGCAAATTAAATAGCACAAAAAACTTTGCTGATTTGTTAATATATAAGTATTATTTAGTAATAGTGGTGTAACAGAGTATATAATTTAACATTATTTACAAACTAGTCCAATAACATTTATTATTATAGCAAGTGCTCGATGTAATTGTAGTTATGATATTAAATAATTACATAGTACTTGGTATTTACTTAGTACACTGGTAGTCACGGTTTTACTGCAAGTGTGCTTGTTCGAAAATTTAAAATAATATTCATTTTTCTTCTATTCCATGAACAATCAGTGGTAAGTGAGTCCCATAGCGTTTCAGAGAAGAGGGAAAACACAGTGATTGCTTACTCTACAAGGTAAGCTTTACTTCATGAATGATGCATCTCAAAAATCTTGCGCTTCCAAAGAAAAAATCGACAAGGGCGTATCTTCTTATATTTCAAAGAAGTTTGAGCTTGTAATTAACGTAGAATTAAAGTATTGTATTTTTTATACAACATCTATTTTATTTTTCTGTTAGGGAAGATTTATTTTGGGATGACATCCACCCGCACCAATTTCTGCGCCTATCAGTACAATCCTCCTATAATTATTGCAATAATATTTATTATATAACGTTAAGTAAATATCCTAAATAACTTCTTTGTATTTAAACCTTTTTACCGAAGATCTTCTGGCTCTGCTTTTAAAAATACGAACTTTGTATTGTAAATCAGAAAAACATATTACAAAAAAATGCAAACAAGAAAGCTTAGTGGGATTTTTTTAATATGTTTTTGTATTTTTACTCTTCTTATGATTTTTTGTATTTTTTTGAGTTCATGCTGCATTGGGTTTGCAGAGAGTTTAGTTTAGGCATAGTGTTTAGTTCCCACTTTCTGCTTAATTTAAGAGCCAGTAAGTGTTAACTGGCAGATTTCACCGCCGGGCTATGTTTCGTTTTCTTCAGGAAATGAAAATTATTAAATAATTTACTGGTCCGAATGAGAATAGAACCCACAAGAACCACATTTACAATTCTATTGACTAAAAAACCTTATGCCCATTGTGTATTCTCCAACTACGTCAAAACAGAGCTTTTAGATAACACGTTAAATATAAACATATATACACGAAATATCCTCAAAACGCCGCTGAAAGTGGAGAATGGAAGTGTCTTAATGAGAACAGAGAGGTCTTAACACTAGGTTCCCAGGTTCCCTTTTTACTTCACTGATATATACAAGATATTGTGTAAAATAAAAACAAATACATTTTCATACATTTTTCAACGTCCAAGACACGATTACCTGTAACAAATGATATAGATATATTAGAATAATATTCGATATTCATTTTATTTCGGTCTGTATATTTTTACTAAGAATTTTACTAAAGTCTTAAAGACGAAGTGAGAAGGTTCTATATTCGATTCACGCTCGTATCAATGATTCATTTTCATTTCCCTGCATCGGAGGCAGAGCGCGTTGTATATGCCGTCACTCAACATGGACGTAGTAGCGGAACTCGACACCATAATTTGTTCTTACCAAAAGGAAAAAAAGAAAATTATAAGATAATAATTAACATGAACGACAGACTGAACCATAACGGCCTCATATAAAAAGATGCTTCATAAAAAAATCAATCAGCGATGATGTAATATAGTAGATAAAGAGTAATATAGTTAATATATCAAAAAAAATACAAATTCTAAAATTTATGCGAATCATTTGACAATTATAGATTATTGTTCACACTATATCTCATACATGGCAGAAGGAACTTAGTGTTAAGGGATTCTGCTCCCTTTCCCACTTTTCACCGAATTTGAGGCATTGCGTGTGGAGTGGAGGAAATCAACGCCGCAAAAGAAATTAAAACTACCCAAAAAGCAACAAAGACGCTCAATGAAAATTGCTAAATAAACACAGCTGAACAACAATATCTTATATCTCTGAACATCTCGAGCTTAAAACAGAAATCTTAAACGAAAGTCTTGTGCTTGCGAACAATACATCGTATACCACAATCTTATCTATAAATGGTTAATTTATCTTAAACTAGTTTGTCTGGATAGCTATCTAGAAAACTTGATGAAATTTGATTAATATATTTGTAAAATTGTCTTCTAAATTTAGATTTTGCCTAATTTCTTGAACATCAGTATCTACACCGCATGTATTAGGGCACGCAGAGAGAACCTGTTCTTAAATTATTACATGTGACATGACAAAATATAGCGTTAAGATCCGTTATATAACACGCAATATCTCGAAAATTCGATGGAAAATTATGAAATGAGTGTCTTAACATTAGATTAATGTCTTAACTAAAATAAATACGTGGTAAATTTGTAAACAAAATTAAGAAAAAACACTAAATATCAATAAACCACTCCCTCATATCGGCAAAGTGCTTGTAGTTCTTAAAGTCATAATCCAATAAAAACAGCTAAGAACCACCAATGAACAAAATTTTCGATGAAAAACTGCACTCAATAACATTCATTCCATCAGGAGCTACGCTGCCACAGACATATACAGATAAAGCTTATAACACCCTTTTGCGTCAGTGGTTAAAAAGAGTTCACATAGGTCTTGTGATTTTTAATATTATAAGGAAGGTGTTTGCGACTTGTATGTTAATTAGTGCGACAAAGAAACTGCTTAATTGTGACAAACGAAGGATGACCAATTTTAGCATTAACAATATTTTACTATTTTATTCTCTTAAGAGCTCTTCATTAATTTATGGTTTAAATACTTTTTACTATCATAATTTCCTTGTTCATTTCTGTGTTTATGAACAAAGAAAAATGTGGCTTATAATCTATTTTCTATCTACTTAGTATTATATATATTTACAACTCCAATCTGGGGAATAAAACAATTTTCGTTTTAACGCTCTGGCAGACAAAAAGAGGCGTAATGCCACCGAACACGCAATATCACGTTATTACTTTAAGCTTAGCTCGCTATAAATACCAGTATTTTTTCAATTAACGCTGTATGCCAGGGTAGGCAGAGGGAACTTGGGAACCTAGTGTGAAGTCTGTGAAAATTTTAAATATTTTACTTCCTCCAGTGGGAATCGAACCCACAACTTGTCGCATTTACAATCACACGTTTGCGCCACTGCGCCATGACAAGCCTCTACTACTACGACAAAGTTAAAGGAAACAAAACATTTTTTTTTTAATTTAAATCTGTTAAAAACAGCAAATAAAAAATCGTAAACATCCTTAAACATCATTTTAATGACCGTCAAAAGGTAATTATTCATCCGGAATGAGCTTACAAACACTTTTCAAAAGGTAAATTTCTATGGTAACTTCAACTTTACGGGATAATCGTCAGCTGTAATGCTACAAAGTGTTTTGAAATTAATTATACAGGTTCTTGTTGATTTTTTAAACAAGAAAAAGAAAACCATCAATTTCTTCATTCAAATCCTTTAAATGTAAATTGTAAAGTTAAGCACAATAACCTACATTCTATCTGTATAGTATTTTCATCTAAATTCTATCAACTTTGTACTGGAACAAGTGTACTCCAAAGAGTAATGCAAAAGTTTCATACGGGACCGCAAAGTACAGACAACTTCAAGCAGCACGTATGACTTGTTAAACGGATTGAAAGACAATTAATTAGTTTTATACTATTCTACTTGTTGGTCACTACTTTGTTTATTTAAACTTTAAGACGTAAAATAGAAATCCGCGGTAGTACGATATTTTTTTTCAGGGAAACAAACATGATATATTATTTACAAACATAGAAATTACATAAATTATTAAATAAATAAAATAGTTTAATCAAGTTCCACTCTTAAAGATAATAAAATTAGAATTTATAAATTTAAAACACATAAAAATATGACGTAATTTGTGTATGTATAAAAAAATGTTTTTAATAAAAAAATCCATTTACTTTTTTCCGAAGCAATATAATTTGGTTGCAAAAAATTATCAAAGCATTCATTATAACTGGCGCAGGCTCGATTACCGAACAATTTTTTTTTACGTTTGCTGCCATTAATAGGTAACTTAAATAAAAATAGAGAGACACATAAATTTCTGTGAGCACTTGAAAATAATACAATTTTAGAGGAAAAGGAAAGTCACAGGTTTTTTTTAATTGTCTTAAATAGAAAAACTTGAATAAAAAAACCCACAATCATTGAGTTCAGTCAAATATATAATTTGCATTGTTTCCCAACTAGACCTCAAAAATATAAAATAAATTAGCATATAATTGTACCGACCCTTGTCAAAAATATTAAGATAAGAGAAGTCACAGGACTATAAGAAGAACAATACCTGAGCCTTGCAGAGATTACAGTACTTTAAGCTTTTGTAATCGTTATTCGAGAGACATAATAATTAAAAAAATAATTAGAAACCTCTATTTAGATATGAAAATTACGTTATATTAATTATATATGAGACCAAAGTTTTTAGTTGGTTTTTAGCTTATCCCGCACTTGGCCGAGTAGGCAGAGGGAACTTGGAAAAATTAGTGTTAAGACATTTAAGACACCTTCTTTCCCTAATTACAGCCGAATTTTGCGTTTTAAGTGGTGGAATGCTTTTGCCTCGATATCAAAAAGACCAAATGAAAATATTAAATATTTCATTGTATCGAATAGAGATCGAACCCATAACCCTTCTTTCTTCTTATGAAGACTATACAACTTGACTTCACGCTGTTTCCCGCACAAGGCAGGGTAGGCAGAGGGAACCCGGGAACCTAGTGTTAAGAGATTCCGTGCCACTTCCGTTCCTTATTACCAGAGCGAAGAAATGAAACATTGAATATTTAAATTGAAAATATTAAATATTTCATTTCCTCGAGTGGGGATCGAACCCAGAACCTGTCGGTTACAGTCACACGCTTGTGCCGCTGCGCCACGACAGGCCTCAATGAAGACTATATGTTTTATTATATTATATTGTCGTACAAATAAGAATATTTTTTTTCACCAATCAGGGTACATCGTAAAGTCACAAGTGTGTTAGCGAAGCGGAACAAAGAGAATATTCTAATACAATGATATTAGGCCGTCGCAGATTCTAAACGCATAATCAGTGTAAGCTGGAAACTTTGCGGGTTCAATTTGTTGGAATTATTATTTCCATTTTCTGGTTCTGGGTATAGCAGAACGGCAGCACAAAGCAAAACGCGGCGTTTAATTCCGACGCAATTCAGCACATAATGTATCGATAATAGGCCGTGTGATTCCGGCTTAGAATAGGATCACCCTGGTACTGGAGTCACGTTATCAGCAGTGGTAACACGCATGGACGGATTCGACCGGATTGTTACCACCCCCGGCATTTAAAACCGGCGTTAAGTAGTGATAGTCCTAGGTCACGTTTCGCATTAGGTAATGCCGGGCCCAGGTGCCCATACATCTTATAGACCGGCAACGCACCTGTAGCTCCTCTGGTGCTACACGGGGCCGTGGGCGGCGGTGATCACTTACCATCAGGTGACCCGTGCGCTCTTTGCCGTATCTTTTCCATAAAAAAAATTGGACGATGCCAAAGGCATAGAGTGTCTTGACACTAAGTTCCGTCTACCTAGATTATAATCATTTCACAGAGTAGGATCGATCCTGCATCCATTACATATACAATATTACTGTCAAAATCACCTCAGATACGAGAATATATATATAGTCGATTTATATAACAAGATAAATAAGCTTCTCACAATATTTTAGCATAGTCCGGGTATGGGAACCCATAGAGGAAACGAGCTTTTTGATTGACGTAAACGCAAAAGTAGAACAGCTGTTCCATGCTTTATGCACATTGGAATTTAATTTTATTCCTTAAAGTATGGTGCATGAATTAGAAAAAAGCTCAAGTTTTAAAACTTTAAGATTTTTTTTCAGTTTCTTTTCTATCTCGCACATGGTAGGTTAGACAGAGGAAACTTTGGTAACCTAGTGATAAAACACTCTTTTCTTTTTAAGATACTTCTGTTTTCCCATTTTCACTATTCACCGGATTTCTCTTTTACTGTGTATAAAATTCAGAACGTAATCATAAAATTTATATAGATCTTCCAGTGGGTGAGTCCGACTTGCACTATATTTTATTTTTTTATTCAAATAACTTATGTGCTGCAAACCATATTACGAGTATGAGACCATTTTATTCCACTTTTAAACAAACTTTATAACTAAGTATGTCGGCATTATTTAAAAAAAGCGAACGCATTGCCGTAATTAAAATTCTTAAATAGAAGATATTGTACGAGAAAAATACTAATAAAATAAATGAGAACAGTTTGTGATGCAGTTGTTAAATGTGTATAAACGCCGCATTTGATTCGCATTTAGAAGAAATAGTATGAAAAGAGAATTTGGGAGTCTTGTGTTAAGACACTCTGTTCCTCTATATAGATTTTTTTTTCCCCAATTTAAACGTTAAATGTTTTATTTCATCCAGATGGTATCGAGCCCACATCCTGTCACGTTTACAGCCGCACGCTTGTGCCCCTTAGATACAGTGTAAAGGTAATAAAAGATATAATTCTTTACTCATATGTGTATGTGTTGACAAGGTGTATTTATTTATACGGCTGCTCTGAATTATTCATATTATAAACGCGTGATGTTCATTTAGAGATTACCGTCGTAACGCACTAAGTGAGAATTACCATTTTTAAAGTTTAAATGATACATTACCAAAGCATTCACTACTTCATCATTACATCATAGCATGTGGGTTCACTCACAACTCGAGGAAATAAAATATTCAATAGTTTCATTTCTTTGCGCTTGTAGTAACAAGGCAAAATGCGGCGTTGAGTTCTGCCACTCAAACGTGATGCCTCAAATGAGATAGAATGTGATGAACATAACGGAGCGTTCTAACACTTGTTCCCAATTTCCCTCTGCTTACCCTGCCCTATTCGGGTTACAACGCGAAGTTAAAACAAAACGCCGTTATTACTCTTCTCCTAGAAAAATATTTCGATAGGAACCTAATTCTGAATGTCAGTGTTTAACGCCGTGTAATTCAGGCTGTGTTGCTTGTACGAAGTACAAGACACAACTCAAAGGTTGGAATATCGTTTTAAAAACTCTCACGGAAACCCTAAGAGATACCTACAGAGTCTTTGTCATCCGCTCTTCCATCAAGCTGTCACAAGTCCAATATATCTTTGGTAAACTATCAATATTATCATACATTTATATACAAAGCCGATTATTTACGAGATAAAATAACATTGTAGTTCAGTGTAATTCGTTAAACTTTACACGTGGCCGAGGGTTGTGACTTCATAGAGAAAGCATTAATTGAAAATCTTTACTATTTTTACTGAGTATTGAACAGAGAACTATCATGATTACAGTAACAAATTATATTTATACTTTTATTTTATATTTACATTACGTTTTCAATAAAATATGATCATAAACCTACTGTTAAGACACTGCATTCTCAACTTTCCGTTCGATTTGAAACAGTTCGTATTGAGTGGCAGCAATTAATGCCTTGTTATGAAAAGAAACCTTGTTATGAAAACAAAAAATGATAATAATGAAACTCCCTCAAATTGAAATCGAATTACGATCATCGCGTTTACAGCCGCTATGCCAATGAGCCACGATAGATACAAACACATATTTATTATGTACTTGTTTATTGAAACCTACTTGTATCTATACTTGGAAGCCTTTTAAGTTTTGAGCAAAGATGTTCTTGAGCATTGTCTTCGCTAGCGAATTCCTTTGTACACGATATCTTGTCTGTCCTATGTGGAGCATTCGGTTATAGCCATACTTAGTTTAACCTAGCCTAGTCAACTACTTAAAAGTACTTCAATTAAAAAAGTTATATATTTGCTTTGTGCTGGATACAGCGTGAAGATAAGAAAAATATATGATACAAATAGTGCAATCTATAGTTTAACAAAAAAATGTTCTCTAGCGAGAATCGAACCTAGAACCTTCATGCTTACATTCACTGTTATTATCGATTTATAGCTTATACATAATTTCTAAAACGGTATTTTTTACAATATAAGTTATAATAAATGCACACCACGTATCGTACTTTGTGAAGGGATGAAGTACTGAGCCGAGCTCTAGAACACGCCAGATTATCTGTAGGATATAAGGCCGGTCGTTTTCATTATGATTTGGTCTAACAACTTATAATATTGTCATATTGCATTGTATATGTGTACTGTATGTAACATGTTATTACTCGTATATAATATAATATGATGATATGGGAAAGTGCGACACGCAAACTTCCTTTAATGAAGTACATTCAAAGTTATCTCAACGATTCGGATGCTGTGTACGAGATCGTTGGCGGTAACGGCGCGGCGTTACTCATAAGATAAGATACGTAATTAGACGCGCAGAGACAGCTTAGAGCGTCAAGACATTTATGAATATCCACTCGGTTTTAAGTCATTGATTCTGAAGTGGCGGACCTCAACGCTGCGCTATGTCTCGTCACGAGTCAAAATATTACTGTGCCATAATAAAGTAAAGTTAATGTAATTAGAAGGTTGTAAGTATTTGTTGTTAATTTTTGTTTCTTTATAATTTCATCCAAGTAATATTTTTAATATGAAAGTTTTCGACGATTGATGTTCGTTCCAGTTTCGCACAAAAACTAGTTAACAAATTATGATGAAACTTTATAGTAATATAACTTATACGAATATATTCTTTAGTACTATTAGAGTGTTTTTAGTTTTTTAAATTATTTTTTAAATATTTTTTTTGTTATTTACATATTTATGACCTTATCTTATTAAATCTGGTTACATCATATTCAATAGATGAAGAAATTCGATGTGATTCTTTTATGATAACAACGAAATAAAACGCGACATCATCATAAACAAACCGGACCCAAGCATTTCATAGCACATATAAAACATCTATAAAAGCTGCTATGTGACAAATTTACCAAGTATTTTTCTTCCTACTCTATAGAATGGTATTTCTACCTGTGTATTCTATGTCGTACGCTTGTAATAAGCGTGATAGTTTGTTGTTTCGATTTCCACTCGAGAAAAGGAGGTGCAAGAGCTACAATTATTTTGCTAAGATAAGTTAGTGATTTTTGTTGAGGATTTCTAAAATTTTAATTTTTTATTCAGATTTATTTTGAACGATAGAACATAACGTTGGAACAACCCTATCTTCAGATTTTGGTAAATCGCACTCTTTGTCTAGTTACCAGAACAATGAAATGAAAATAATTCAATCCTCAGACGAGAAATCGAACCCATAAAACTTGCGTTGATGGCCGGAACATTTATTTGCATATGTATAAAAAAGTCTTATGAACAAACACATTCTTAATATAATTTTATCTACTAATAAATATTTAAAAAAATGACGAATGAAGTTAAATCTCGTGGAGAATCTCTCATAAAAAAACTATAATAAAATTTTAATATCTACTTTAGATATTAAAATTTTATTATAATTTTTTACTTAAAAATATTGGATTATTTTTATTAAAAGCTAGTATTTTGAGTTTATTTTAATTTTCAACGAACAATGAGTGGTGTTTTAAGTTTGATCTGTCTGTCTTTAGTGTGTCTGTGACACCTGAGCTTATGAACAATTAAATGTTTTAGTTTTGTTTGTTGTATTTGAATCAATTATTTTTCTTTAGTCAAAACAAAAATTTTATAATAATTTTAGCTTGAGACGTGATTGAACGTTACAAATGGTCTTGATAACAAATAGATCCTATAATGGTTCTATTTTATACAATTGAGATACTTTTGGGCTTTACATTTAGGTTTTGCTACTGATAGATGTAAAGTGTTAACTTTACCAAACGCAAGTATCAATGGCACAGGGGCAGGCGAGTGTTAACGTGACAGTCGTGTGTTTGAGCCCGATACAAGTATATGATTTATTATTTTTTATATTTTAATTTGTTCGCTCTTTTTAATATTTTCATTTCTTCGCTCTGGTTACAAAAGAAAGCGTAGCTTTGAATTCCACCATTCAATATGCAATGGCTCCAAAATTCGGTGGAAAAGGGGGAACGAAATGAAGTCTCTTGACACTAAGTTCCCAACTTCCGTCTGCCTACTCTGTCATGGGATATAGCGTGGAGCTACAAAATATAAAACGTACAAACAGATAATAAATATGCTTATTCTTATCTTTCATGAATACAAGAAGACCACGTAATATTGTACATTTATCGTTTTAAGCGACCATAAGCTAAAAGATAATTTTATATGAATAATTCCATATGAATCAAGTCTAACCTTGACCTGGCAGTAGAGAACCTTTTTTGTTTTTCATACGTAGCTTTATTGGGTAATATTACTCAGTATAAAAACTGTCTAAAGACAGTTTCCAAGGAGACTTCAAATTCCGCTTCGTATTACTTATTGTATTTTCTTTATATTACTGCACTAAATTTTATCAATATATTTATATATTAATGAGACGTAATATAGCCTATTAGCAGAATTTCTCAATTCGAACCAATAGTTACTGAGATTAGCGCGTTCATCTAAACAAATTCTTTACCTTCATAGCATTAGTATAGAAGTATCTATATGAACATACATTTCACAGACACTGTAAGAGCGATGTTCACCGACAGTACATTAGCCGTAGCGTGAGCTGACATCCGGTTAAACCATTAAAGTGGACCAATTTGCCTTCAACTTTGTGAGTTGCCACACTCGCTAACTACATATGTATGTATCTATATAGGTGTATGTATACTAGTGTCATATAGTGCTGGTAATCAACCGTAGTATTGTTTGTGAAGGAAATGATTCTGCATCTAAAGTCATTTAAGAAGATTATAAATCAATAAAGTTGTAAAGAGGCTGGTCACGGCGCAGGGGCACAAGTGTGTGACTGTAAACGATACAGGTTGTGAGTTCGATTCCAATTCGATAAAATAAAATAGTTAATATTTTCTTTTCTTTGCTCTGTTAACAAGGCAAAGTATGGCGTGAACTCTGCCACTTAAATTTGGCGGAGAGTGGAACGGAACGGAGTGTCTTAACATTAGGTTCCCAAGTTCCTTTTGCCTACTTTGTCATATGCGGGATTCAGCGTTAAGTGGAAACAAAAAGTTGTAGTGGCATATCTTAAGTATGTATAGGTATAGTATATTCAAATACTAACGTTAATACATATTATATTTATACACACTGAAGATATACGACTGCATGTCAAACAAAGATTATAAAGAGATAAACAAATAAAATTTATAATTTAAAACCTTCTACAAACTATTTTGAAATCTAAAAAGTCTAAGGCGATCCATTTTATACTTTCCGCCCATTTCGCGAAACACTTTGCAGTCGCCGCAATTTGTCTTAATATCGAGATGTATTATTATCTCATCATAACGGTCCCACAGTTATAATTAAATTAGATAAAGCTGTAAGTACAACTAAGAGAAGTCACGTCATACAACTGAGTCCAGTCACAAAAGCATATATAGTGGATAAAATTCGAACATCTTTTACGTCTTTATTGAACATAAATCTAGGAAACTGCTTCCTTTGTTGTTTTCGACGGTAGAATCTATTGTACTTTTAGAGTTACATTTAACTTTTTCATTTAACTTATTTATTTTAGTAAATGTTTCATGCTATATCGCGCATACGCAGAGAGTACGTAATGTCAAGATACTCTTCCTCATTTTGCGTCCAAATTCGACACATTGTATTGCGGAATTAAACTCCGTAAATAGTGTATTAACTGATGCGTTTTAATGCCCTGAGTAACATCAGAGGAGCTACACATATGTCGCAGATCCTTAAGGTGGAGATGACGTGCTTTTTAAAGTTACCCATTTCGTATCGAACTGGAATCACTATTACAGATAAACAATACCATCTTGAAGAACTTTTGAAAGTTACTTATGTTTTGATATTTTCTTTTCCATAGTTGAAATTCTAAAAAAAAAATAACGTAGCTTGAAGCTTTAACGAACGGATTTGAAACAGTGTCTCTCGAAATCAGTATAAGCTACATATAGAAATCAGTATTGCTCTTTGTTAAAAAGATTCTAAAAGTAGAATACAAGGATGATTTAACCTTTTCTACTAAATTCATTTTATTAATCGAAGTTTGCAAAAAATGTTTTAAAAATGCTGTGAAATAAACCATTAACAAGTTTATCTTCAGTATTCACAAACTTTGCTGAAATAAGAAAGAAGTGGAGTAAAATGAAACGGCGGGAGGTTCTAAATGAATGAACGCAGAGAAATGTTGTTATTTTATACTCAAATAATATATTAATTTAATATATGTATAATCATTGACGTCTTTAAGTTCTGCCACTCAACACGCAATGCCTCAAATTCGGCGAAATATGGAGAACGGCAGTGTCTAAATAGGAACGCAGTTTTCAAGATTAGGTTTCCAAGTTCTCTTTGCCTACCCTATGGCTACATGGCAGTGCTTAATGGAAGACCCGTAGGACATGCATATATAGAGATATATCAAGACTCAGCTTAGAGTGTTAACCTGCTAAATCCATTTTTGTACTTATGTATTCATATATTTTTACATCATTCAAAAGTATAAAAACAACAACTAAACCTACATCTTATTTCATGTTTTTATAAACCGCTGCACGAGCACTGTGCGACAGTCTTGATACTGACTTGACTCAGTACACTACTCGTAATCTGTCGCTGGTTAACCTTGACTATTTAGATAATTAATTGTTTAATCAATTAATTATCGTTTCTCAGCTTCACGTTGTATCACGCACATGGCTGGGAAACTAGTTACTACTAAGACAATCCGTTCCGTTCTCCGCTTTGCGCCGAATTTGAGGCATTATGTGTTGAGTAGCGGAACTCAACGCCGCGATTTGCCTTGTTACCGGAGTGAAAAAATAAAATATTGAAATATAAAATATTTAAAATTAGCGCTTGTGGCCCGCGTACTAAAAGCCTATCTAATACTATCTATATGTAAAGTAAATAGCTAAACATTTTCCCAAAGACCATTTTTGTAAACAAAAAAATTAGATGAAATCCTATGACATTTAATATCAAATAAATATTCATAAAGATCAAGTTGACGAAGCCTCGCGAAGTTCGCTTCTTTACATAATCCATACAATGAAGCGCAGAATTCCGTAATTCCTACTAACCATTGTCTCTAAATCACTTTGAAGTAGGCTGTTTATCTTCTCCGCGTGTAGTGGATGCCCTACTGTGTACGAATAAATAGTTCGATTTTCTAATAGTAATTTCTTAAAGCCAAATGGTAGACTATATCTATATCAAAGATTTCAACTACGCTTTCATTTGCCGGAGCTTTCTTTAAGTATTGACCTACGTAGATATATGTTTTTAAGTTTCACGCTGTATCCCGCCCATGACATGGTAGGTCAAAGGATCTTGGGAACCTAGTGTTAAGTCACTTCGTTCTCATTAAGACGCATTTGTTCTTAACTGTCCACCTAATTGCTCCAATATTGCGCGTCGAGTGATTTCAAGTGAAATTGAAAAGTGAATTTAACGTTGCGCTCTGTCTAAATTTACTGTAAACGCCTACTGCCTAAATTTACCTAGTGCTTGTATTTTATATTTTTGTGACATTGGTTTCGACACGTAACACGCTATATAAAACCGAGTGAAGAACACCAAATGCGGGATAAAGCGTGAAACTGAAATACTTACAGACATAGCCTAGCCATATTGTATCTGAGATATTGTATTCATTGTAACTGAATATTTTACGACGGAAGCAAACATAAATGTGTATCGGATAGTATAATACTGTAGTGGAACTCCATATGATGGTTATATATCGTCGTAAAATGTTAATAAATTGAATTGTTCCACTGTTGTCTTGATTATAGCATATCTCAACGTAAACAATAACATATGGTCGTAATTATTGTAATACTAGTTCTTTGTATCTGGCTTTACTTTCTTTATGGTTTTTAATTTCTTTTCTTAGCTATATAAAGCATAGGTAAAAGCAACCTTAACACTTAAGACAATCAATTTTCCACTGAAAATTTATCGCCGCCGCTCTGCACTCTACACACAGTGCAAGAAAAACCTTTTTGTGATTTCATGATTTCTCCTACAAGAAATAGACAGAAATAATCAAGTATTTTAAAAGTCCGATCTGCACTTTTAAAGTAACTTAATTTTTTATATCTTAAACTATTCCGTTACCGACAAAACTACTGGACTTAGAAAGTTGTAATTTGGAATGTAAGTAGCATAGAAGTGTAGATAAACGCTGAGAAAGGATTTATATTTAACATGTCAAAGTGTCAAGCAACGACTAGTATAATAAAGTATAGATATAATAAAGTATTTGATTTTCCTTATTCAACCTATAAAACATGAAGAATTGAAAATATGTGTTTAATTATTTCATTTTACACAATCTTTTTACTTCTTCTAATATTAAATACTCTAAATATTAAATCATAAAGGAACAGTAAATATGATTTCTCGTTAAAGAAATACACAGTACTAAACATAAAAGTATGCTTTTGAAATGTCTTTTAATTTTGGCACAAAAGTAATGATCACTTTTGTCGGTCTTTGACTTTATTCTTTCGGAGCCGCGCGGCTTCGCCTGTTTATAGATGCCTGCAGCTGTATAATATTTATTTAATATACAAATATATATAGATTAACACTGTATACCGTACGTTAAAAGGTAAAGGACTTGGGAACCTAGTGTTAAGTTACTCCGGACCAATGAAGACACTTCCGTCCCCAATTAAATACATAAATAACATAATCATCGTTTCATTCACATTATTACGATATAACATATTTATGTATATTTATACGTTTTCTTACAGAACATGTACCACACAACATTCTCTTTGTTCACAATCAGAAAAAATTGAATGGAGCTTAACTTGAATGAAAAATAGTTTGTTATAACTAGAACATACGGCTTAAAATAAGAGTGTTTTTAAGCTTAAAAGTTCTTTAATTAATAAATTTGATGTATTTGAATATTTTTATTGCTAATCATTTTGTTCGACTTCACGCTGTATTTCACAGAAACCGTGGTATGTGCGAAATTAAATGTAGGCAAAGCCAATTTAGTGTTAAGATAATCTGTTCTTATTAAGACACTTCCTTTCACCACTTTTCGCCGTGCTTTGTTTCGATAATATTAAATATTTAATTTCCTTCAACAAGAAACCTTTAATAATAATTCTAATTGATTTTTTCTTACCTATTAAAGTCAAGAGGGGTTAAAGATTGAAAATTAAGTGAAGCAGCAAATTCAAAGTCAATGGAAATTGGTCGAGATAACGAAACCTTAAGAAATTCGAGTTCCTAAACATCTGTTAGAGGAAAGCGTTTTCTAATTTGTTATTTGCTTACGCTAATTCATCTTGTAAAGTATGAGAGAAAAAAGTAATTATTTTACTTTAAAATTATTGAGCTATGACGTGGCGCAGGGATACGAGCGTGTGACTGTAAGTGTGACTGGTTGATGGTTCGATCCCCATTCGAGGAAGTGAAACGTTTAATATTTTCATTCCCTTGCTCTGATATAGACACAAAGCGCGGCGTTGAGTTCCGCCAGTTAACACGTGTCTCAATGAAAACTGTGTAAGCAGTGTAAGAGGGTGCGGGATTAAGTGAAGCTATAAAAATATCTATTAACACACAATTTTTATTTGTTTCATATGAACTGTGATAAATCTTATTTTTTTAAATTTTCTATTTCTTGACTGTAATATATTTAATTTTGCTTGAATATTTATTTTTATGAAAGCAACAATATATTTTGGACGGCTTGGGTAGAACATATAGAATAAATGTAAAATAATTGATCAAATGCGAGTCGAATTAATTTTGCGGGTGCCCCCTTATTTATAAACAATAACAATAAGTTGGTATTGTTTGTAGGAAAACAACAATTCGGACAGCTGGGAATTGAACGCACAAACGTCGCGTTAACAGTCAGCTAGTGTGTCGCTGCGGCACGACAGCGTCATATAGATGTTTTAAGATAGTTTAATAGACATTCCTTGGGATGTTTACTATGTAGGTGTAGCAAAAGATAAATATCGAACAAGTGCGAGTCAGTCTCGCCACCGGGTTCCTTAGTAATTTCCGCTACCCAAAGATAATTAGAATTATTATTTAGCAAGAGAGAATGCTTTTTATTAAAAATTTTTACTATTTTTAAAGTGTTATTCCACACTTAGGAAAGAAAAATACTAAATTTAAAAACGTATAAAACCTTTCCTAAACTAAAATAATTGATATGTAATCGTAGCGGGATTTGAACCCGCGCCTCTTGGATACAAGTTCAAGAGCTCTGGCCACACTATGCTATACGTTCGTAACGTTGAAATTCTTATACTCTTGTTTATGTAAACAAGTACGTATTATAATGAACACAAATCTAATAATACAATATATTTAAGCAGACTGGGGAAATAAAGAAGTTGCATTGAATATAGCTCAAGGTAGTATACTTGTAAGGCGAATTAAAGCCTACAAATAAAGAAGACAACTTTTAAATGAAATATTATTTAAAAGTTGTCTTCTTTATTTGTAGTTTTTATATAAAGTTTTATAAGAGCAGTCTTTCTGTAATAGTAGAAACGTATTGTTTTTGGGTTCGAAGTCTGTAGGAATGATTTGTATTATTTTCCCACATTGCCAAGACGCGGTGTTAAGCTCCGCCACTCAACACTAATTGTCACAAATTAATGCTAATCATGAAATAATGTTAAAGAAGAAATGAGATCTAATCAATCTAAAAGAAGTATTACAAAATTATTCTAAAATATACGATAAATGAGAGCGTTGTTTCATCATTTTCTTAGTTTCTTTTGTTTCTGAGTTTTATTTCACCTTCAATTTACTTTAAGCTGTGAAGATTGTGGCCTCATTATTTTCTTTACAATTTTTATGTGAAGTCTAAAGATGCTTTTTTCTTTTGTATAAATACTTATACGTATATAAAAAAGCGACTTTTTCTTTTTTTATATTACAAGAATAAAAAAAAAACAATAAAATTGTACGAAATGATCGAAATGAAATCATTCTCTAATAAATTCTGATTCCCTTTTTTGGTGTGAGTAGACCTTTCTGTATATTGACAATGCTAACCCACTTATAATATTATCTTTAAAAAGTTACTTCAAAATAAAATCCTCCTTAAGCATCCATAAATTACATTGAACATAGGATTGTCGAGTAATCCCTATAACGTGTCGTACGACAGACATATTAAGACTCGGCCCACTTGCGATTGCTCGAGGACTGCGCTCACGTAACGAGTACTTTGGTCATCTATTAAGACTATCACTGCTCATGCACAAGAGGACTTAAATAAGTTACATACATGGTTTCAATGTAATCTTTTAACAATTAACATCTCCAAAACATGTTATATCATTTTCAAGGCTAAAAATAAGACTATTTTTCCACATTAACCGCTTACTATTAATAATCTCCCAGTTAAACAAAAAATCTGTGAAAAATATCTTGGATTAATTATGGACAGCACATTGTCGTGGAACGCACATATAAATCTCATATTATAAGTAAAATTTCGGCCCTGCTAGGATCTTTGAGTAATATAGTCAGATGTATCCCCTGCAAGATGCGCTGTATTATTTATAATACGATAGTAAAACCTCATTTACTATACTTGATTGAGATCTGGGGAAGTGCTGCTAAAACAAAATTATTAAATATACAAATAGCTCAAAATAAACAAATAAAATTAATATTCGATTATCCACGCTTAACATCAAGTAAAAAAAATTACGAAGACACAAAAATAATGACAATTCGCCAACTGTATGTTTACAACACTTGTATTTATATACGAAAAACGCTTAGTAAACACGTACATACCAATATATCCTTTATTCAAATGCAAGATGTTAGTAGACGTAGTGTACGTAGATGTCGAGCTAGTTTATTAGTGCTGCCTAGAACAAGAAATAACTGCGGTAGAAAAATGATTACCTTTGAAGGAGCGCAGTTTTATAACGAAATTCCCTTATGTATAAAAAATGTAAACTCATTTAGCTCATTTAAATGTCAATTAGCTAAACACATATGATCGTTATTGACAATGGGCTATGTGAGTATCTATGTTTACTATTTTGTCACATTACGAATTATTTAATCCATGTTAAGTGAAACTGTAAGACTAATCTAGTTTTATATTGTTTGCTTTATATAAATCGACGACAATTTCATTAATGTAACTAAAATATTGTTCTCAAGTTAGCGGCTAAGGTCTTATTGAGAATAAATGTCTTTAAACTGAAAACTGAAATGGACGCAAAGCTCAAAAACTTTTGCTAATTTCATATAATAACTCGACTGAAATTTAGTACTTACTGTTTATTATCGCGCCAGTATATGAAAAAATAAAGAAATACTGAGCTCAATTTTTTATATATATACTAGCATATACCGGCAACTTTGACCGCTTGGTCAACATAACTAAGAGCTGTGTATGACACATAAGACATTGTCTATGTCCAAAATGATTCGATATAACAACCATCGGTAAATGAATATCCGATACAATAAGAATTATAATTCTTTCTTTCCTGAGATAAATGCTTTCAACCAAGTAAACTCTTTAGTTTTGCCGTACCTCTTTAGTTATTTCACATGTGGCATGCCTATAGCAGATTATATATAGAAAATGAGGCAAAGCGCGGCGTTGATTTTCGCCAAACAACACGCAATGTCTCAAACTATCGGCGGAAAATAAGAAAAGGAAGTATTTTAATAAGTTCCTTTGGCTACTCTGCTATGAGCGTGAAGCTGGAATAAGTTTGTGTTTATAAAATAAAATAATAAACCATTTTCGTAAAAAAAAAATCCAAAGCAAAATGAAGCCAATTTTAAATTTAAATTTTCATTTATCAGCTGAAATGTTTTACATCGTCGATTATTCTCCTGATTAAACCGTTTCTACGTGAATGTGCCCTGCGATGAACAAGGTCTTCTTATTATACTGCTTTTTATTTACTCACTTACTTAGCTTTAAACACGATATCATTTTTAAAAAAATGTTTAATTGTCCTGTTTGTGAAACAAAGCGGATTATGAAATGTTAGAGGCCTGTCCTTAAACGCGACTGGTTGTGGGTTCAATAATCGCTTAAGAAAATGAAATACTTAAATTTTCCACTCAATATCCAATGATCAAATTTGACGGAAAGTCAGAAACGGGATGGGACTGCCACTAGGATCCCAAGCTCCCTTTGTCAATTGCTGATTGGTAATTCGTTTTTCATAAAACATAGTTAAAAGCAACCGCGATAAACAAGGCTTTTGATTTAAAAAAAAACATAAAAATTGGCTCAATATTCAAGAGATACGGGGCCACAGATAGACAGGTCAAACTTATAACACCCCTCATTTTGCCTCGGGATTTACAGCTAGCTGAAAACACAATCTGTCTGAACGTTAATTTCAAAGGGGATTGTTTCTTTCTTTTGATTCAAGTAAATTCACAAGCGACATTTGCGTTTAAAGCGCTATGCAATTAAAACGATTCCTCAGCTTAATAAAGGATGGGCTTTTAAAAAACCTTTCGTAGCATAATATGAGCGACAACGTTTTGAAAAACAAACAGGCTTATAGCATTTTGTATTTATCTTCGGTCTCTCTCTGTATCACGCTGTATATTCTACTATATGTATGACAGGCAGAGAGATTCTAGTGTTAAGACCTTAGACACGCTTAATTCGCAAAGGTCAACTGCTTTCATCAACCACGGCCATATAGCGGATATTTCATGTGGCAAAATGAATTAGATATGACTGAGAATAACGATTTAGATGTCATTCTATAAAACATTTAGAATATTTTATACGCAAAGTTTGGTAATTCTGTTTTTAATTGTATGAATTAACTGGTTACCCAACCGGCGGCTTCACCCCAGTTTTATTAATATTTTATTTGTCAGTTTCAACCTGCACCTTGCACATGGCAGAACAGAGGCAACTTATTAGTAAGACACTGTTATCATTAAGATACTTCCGCTACTCAGTTTCCGTCGAATTTAAGGCATTGCGTGTATTCAACATACACAATTTCACAAAACTTAACGCTACCAGCTGCCTTGTTGCCACGGCAAAGAAATAAAAATATTAAATATTTAATTTTCTACTCTCTATTGCACCACGACATACCTCATCCAAAATTTGAACATTTTTCATATTCATTTATTATTCTAGCATTAA
>DWMZ01000085.1:0-40095 GCA_018249855.1 Eueides tales michaeli
ATATATATATATATATATATATATATATATATATATATATATATATATATATATATATATATATATATATATATATATATATATATATATATATATATATATATATATATATATATGTATTATTATAACCTTTATAAGAGGCCGCAGGGATACAAGCGTGTGACTATAAACACGACAAGTTGTGGTTGTGGTTCGATCCGACCAGAGTCTTAACACTAGGTTCCCTTGTTCCCTCTCCAGCAGTTGTGGAAGAAAATCATGACATTGCCTCCAAGAACCCCTTCGCGTGTCCATACAAAGTGACGTTGGCAAAATGGTTTTGTTCTCAACTGACACGCTCGAATTTATCGAAAATATGAAAATTATAGATAAAAACAGCAGCTAAAATATTGAATATTTTTCTAATCTGAACAAAGAACAAAATGATGAAAACCCCAGAGTTGCAATAGTCATAATTTAAACTGTCTCTGGCTCAACGCTATGCTTATTTTATCGCATTTTTTTAAAATCAAATCATTTATCACATCGCCTCCTGCTAAAATATGAAATTACTTTAAGCAAAAGATTTTCTTCTAATAAAATTAAACAAATATTAAAAGTATATATTTTTTTATTAGTGTTGTTTGTTTTATAAGTAACGACTATTATATATTTTTAATAATGCTGTTAAATTTTTATTTGACCTTCCAGTGTTTAAAATGTATAATTTTAAAGTTTAATATAAGATCGTAAAATTGTAAATCGCTGTAGTTTCATGAATGAATTTCACGATATAAGGAAAAGGAAAAATATTTTGATTTCTGAATCTACTATCAATGAATTCTTTAGAGCGAATATTTTCCTCTAAGTTTTAGATAATTAATCTAGACATTAAAAAATGTCAATAAACGTGTACATAGTAACTTCCACTTAAAAATAAAACTCGTTCAATAAACCGGTGGTGAGAACGTGTGAAATGAAACGACCTTACTCCAGATTTTTCTCTTTATAATATTACATTTTAAATTTTTGAAATTTCAACATGATTTTAGTATAGAAATGTTTCTGTTTAATTTTATATATTTTACATATATAAGATTATTTCTTAATATTATCCTTTAACATTAAATAAAAAACCATACAATAAGGTATTGTTTGTAGAACAAATTTAATTTAATAGGATTTAAGGTTTCGATGAAATTATTCACATATTTAGATTTATGGCCTCAGGCAGGTGTTAGGAGTGGGAGCAGATTGTGCGGTGAGCTTCGCAAGCTGAAACTAATTTCATTCCAGCTATCTTCGGAACTTGATTAAGTGTTATATATACTCATGTAATGCATATGTTACATACACGATATTTAAATGGATATATTGTGAAATATTTGACTTATTTAGTTGGAAATAATAGTATTAGATTAAACTAAAAATGTTCGTTCTTCATATTTTTTGACAATTATGATAAACGTTCATATAAATTTTGTGGTTTTTAATTAAAATCAAAATTATAACAAAAAATCATAAAAATTAAACCATTTTTAAATATATTTTTTTACATGTTCCGTATAATTTTCACTATTTTTCACTTTACTCATACTATAGTACATTCAAGTACGTTTTATTCAGTATTAGAATACCTTAAATATTTTATTAAGATACACATGTAAGGATATCCATTAATTTTTTTATTAAATAATAAAGTGAAAGAGGTTCCTTTATTTTATGTTGGTCAGTATATTTTTTTATAACATTTAAGTATGTTATAAAATTTTTATTCATCGCATCCGTTCCTTAAATATTTTTATTAGCTTATACACTATTCAGGTTCTTACTTAGGTCATTGTATTATTTTGAACTTATTGTTATTATGCAATATTTATATCGTAACATATATATATATATATATATATATATATATATATATATATATATATATATATATATATATATATATATATATATATATATATATATATATATCCATAATTTATCCAATATTATATTATCTGTTAATTATTACGGGCGATGTACAAAATTGGCTCGAGAACAAAACTCAAATATAGAAAAACTACACTAACTATTGAAATAGTTAGTGTAGTTTTTCTATATTTGAGACACACAAAGTTAAATCCTGTTTCATAACTAATGAAAAGTTCCAATACAAAGATAAATTGTAAGCAACCGTGGTTGTAACAAGTATCGATGCGTACTATGGTACATTTAAAATATGTTTTTTTACTATGTTTTGTTTACTCTACTTACTAAATTTAAATTATGTTATTTTTTGTAGGAACCAATGTAAGTATGTTATTACAAGATCTTTACGCTTAAGCCCTTATTCTGTTAAGTTAGCGTGAAATTATTTTACTGTTCCTATATAGTGTACATCAGTGTGACTTCGGCCGTCAATCGTGCAATTTTTGCTTAAACTATACTGTTTTATATTGTATTTTGTCAGTAGACCACACTCCTATACTGACACCTCTTCAATTATTTTTCTTGTACTGAGACGGCAGCGTCACATAACTATCACTAAAATAGATTAGAAAAGTATTTGTGATTAAACAGCAAAGAAAAAAGGAAAAAAATGTCGTGGACACAATAAATTGAAGCTAAGTCTGAACGATTAATTATTAACTCTAACAATTCTAATTAATAAACTTTATTTAATATTATTTTTAGTTGTACTTTGAGATCTTTAATGGTTTAAGCCACACTAACGATATCAAGGCATGTTAATCTCACACTTTGGTTTATAAAGAATTACTTTTTTTGATTAGGTATATATACAAAAGTTTAAAATGCACTCATATGTTGTATGTAGAATTTTGTTTCTTTAAAATAATCCACTTTGTTACCTTAAAGTAGATATGGATGTTTTAAACTTTTACTTTCAAAGCTCTTACGTTCACTAACATTTAAACTGGTTTTAATAAATGTCTATTATTTAGAAATGTACGAACACAGCTTTGAGGTAATGTTCTGTAATTGTTTCTCTAAAGGTGTGGATTCGAATATCAAAGGATTACTTTTCTATTGTTTACTTTATTAGTTTAAAGGTTACTTTTGATTTTCTTTAAATATAAAAAAAAATCTTTAATAATTAGCTACTGTAAAATTACAATAAATACCAAGGTAACATTCCAGGTAAGATAAAAATATAAGGTAAGGTAAAAAGGTAAGGTAAAAAGGTAAGGTAAGGTAAAGTAAAAATCCGAAAAAGATTCCTTTACTTAAAAAGGATAATCAGATTGAATTTAGTAAATAGGTATGATGTCAATTGTAATGGTACTTGTAATTTATAAAAATATTTTATATTTATAGAAATATTTAAAATTGACCAAATCCAGACAGTTCCAGGCAAAGAACACTATTGGTAAATTTATTACGAAATAAATGTGTTACTCAAAGAAGTTAATTTACATTCATAAAAGTAATTTCCCAACAAGAAATCTCCGACGCCACGGGGAATACAAGTTTGTTTGAAACATGAATCTCTCTGGGGTATTAAGTGCTCGTTAAGAAATAATTTTTGATAATTCAATATTTAACTTCGAAAGACGTGATCAAAATATTTGAAGTTGTGTGAGAAAACAAAATATCAATATATTGTGGTTGAATAAAATAGATGATAATGAATATTTGTTATCGGGGCCCAATCCGAATACAAAGTAGTCAGAATGAAATTGCACGTAATCACGTTAAATAAAATATAGATAAAGCAGTTTCCCGTTTTCCCTTATAGGCAGGTTTCATACCTAGCGTTCTTAACACTTCGTTAACTTTTTGTTGAAGTGAGTAGCACAACGCAGTTTTTGGACAATCGAAATGGAAAAAATCAAGTTAATTCCTTTTCTAAGATCAGATCAAACCCACAACTAATGCGTTCAAAGACCAGACCTCCTTTAAGCAGCAGCACTGCGTATTTGCCGTAGTAACACATACGACACAATCAAGTTTCTAATTTCATAAAGTACGGTAGCTTATATAATTTTAAAAATATTCTTGTTCTTATTATAATAATCCCTGCTGGGAATATTATGTAATGCCTGACCATATTTACATGAAACAATACACACATATATTGTAGTTCATTTCATAGCATAAATATTGCATTTTATTATACAGCGTATGATGTATGAGTAGTTTAGAGAGCATGCAAGCAGTTACGCGCTAGCGAACTTTACAATTAGTCATTTGTGTATACTTCATCGTGGCTAGTATTTTTAATATAAATATTGAAAAATATTACTGAGCGTATTTCCTTTTTTGCTTTATTTTAAAGTAAAGTTTTTATAACTTGATATGTTATCAATTGTTAGGTGGCTGTAGTGACGTGATTGAAACTTGACGGTTGTAGGTTCGATTTCCGTTTGAAACATACAATTATTTTCCTTTTTTAATTCTGATAGACCGAATTTGGCTTTCCCCAACTCAACACGCAATGTCTCGAATTCAGGCCAAAGGCAATGACCGTATTGTAGCTGGCCTGTTAAATGCGGAATAAGGAGTGAACATAAAAAAACACATAAAAAATGTCATCTATTATAAAATTACATAAATACTTAATACTAGGTCACGTACAAAACATACAATATTTTATAACGTATCCAAAAACATATACATATATAACATAAACGTGTAGTATTTGACCTTGCCACTGTCACTAGAAGGCGTGTGCGTGAAGTCATCATTCGTTAAGATATTTAATTCATTCAATAATAGTTACTCTGCGTTAATATAACGTAATATCGACCTTCTTGGTGTTATTGATTAATTGATGTCCGTAGTTGTCATGTGCCATCATCTCTTAAATGTACTCACGAATATTAAATATTTTGATAGAGCCTTATAACGTAATTGGCGATTATCGTTAAGTTAACAGACGTTTTCTCTCTCGACTGTGGCATTAGGTCAAGTAAAGAATTTATTTTATTTATTAATTGAAATAAGTTACAGCAATAAACATAAAATAGAATGTGTTATTTTTAAAACGCTTTTTAAATATTTATGATTATTTATCTATTCATTAATTTATTTATATGAGGCCGTCGTTGCGCAGCGGAACAACGTCCGACTGTAAGCGCAACGGATGTGAATTAAATTCGTTTCCTCGTTCTAATAATAAGATAAAACGCGGCGTCGAGTTCCGCTACTCAATATATATGTATATATATATATGTATATGTATATATATATATATATATATATATATATATATATATATATATATATATATATATATATATATATATATATATAGTGTGTGTGTACAAGAATATATTTATATATAACCCGCGAGCGATTCTGCATTGCAGTACTCTAGATTATTTTGCGTATTATTCCTCATCGTGACCAGTAGTATGCATGTAGACATTTTAATAAGCATAATGTATTTTGTAAGTCAGTCAATAGAATTCCTAACATAAGTCTTATAGAAGCGTATATTAATTTGACCATTTACTGTAAATTTAAATTATAAAAAATAAGTTAAAATATTTAAATTTTAGTTAGACATTTTTAACAGTATTTAATTATTATATTTAGTATATATTTAGTAACAGTATTTGATTATTTGCAGAAAATATAAGAGTTCTTTTTTAATACTTCTTGCTTGTAATTATAATATTTGTAATATTTTTAAGGAACATTGATCATATATAATCACATTTGTTAGCTTAAGAACCCGTGTGGCGCTAAAAAATAATGTGTCATGGCACTGAATCTTAATGTAAGTAAGATTCGCTCTCAAGAGAACATTGTTTTTCATTTTTTCATAATTCTAACAAGATAGAGTGCAGCGTTTAATTCCACTAATTAAGACGAAATGTCTCTATGATCACGATATGAAGAACGGTTAATTTTGACATTAGACCCCTCTACATACTAAGCTACAGTATAGAGTATAAAACTAGAAAAAATTATAACACAATAAAATTATTTTTTTAAGACAGACGTTCCATTATAGGAAACTAGTGCCATAGGTAAAAAAACATCAAATTACATACATAATGAGTCCATTATAGAAAGTATGTACCACTAAAATATATAAGTAAAACAAAATCTAAATCATAATAGAAAATGAGTTTTCATTACGAAAATAAATCTATTTATCATAATATAAAATTTTTGCTCGCGGCAAAGTTAAAGCTTAAAAGGATTTTCATGTTGCATATTACCACACAACGTTTGCTTAGTATTCTACGCGACGTACTTTTTGACGCAGGTTAAACAAATTATACGACTTTGGACCTACTCTGCACATTTTCACAAAGAATTCATAATTAATTTATAAATATTATTTTTTTATTTCAACAAACAAACATTAAATTTTCTTGTTATTATTACATAAAAGTTATAAGGTTGTGTGGAAGAAATTAGAGGACATGGAAGAGACGATAAGAAAGGAATGTCAAGACCCCTTTGCAGCTTTACTTGCTGTAGTAGTATAATCGTCTTCATGATATGATCATTAATATATTTAATAATTGTAGTATTTTAGGTATTTTACTATGATAATCCATATAGTTATACACAAGATAAATTGAAATTTTTAAACTACAATGGTCGTATTTAATAGATAAATGTTTGAAAATATCAGACCTATCCTATCTTACCTATGGATGGTAAAATTTTGGACGGTAGATGAGGTTTTTGCCTAGTAGATTCTGTATCCGTAAACATTCCGAGATAAAAAATAGGCTATATGTTGTTTTACAAGTGCCACAATTTAAGTAAAATTCCATAGAAATTGGCTCAGCTGATCCGAAGGTAAGGCCGGACAAAGAGAAAGACAGACAGAAACAAATATCGTTGTAGGCAACCATCTTCTCTCGCGTAAATATGTGCACTTAGCTAAAACCTTTTTTTTTTGAAATCACAGACAGAACCTTCCATTTTATTTATAGAAAAAAAGGTTTAAATTGACGCTAAAGCAAAAAACCGCAGTCTTTTTACTATAAAGTAACAAGCACAAGCGTGAATTTATACATAAAAATAAAAAAAAAAGAAATAGAAATTCTCACTTCACATTAGCATCTGTTCGTAAAAATAACGTTATTTTTCATTTACGAAATGCTCCAGATGCGAAGCTCTAACACTATATGCAGGAAGCTAAATTTAAATGGCAAGCTTTTACCCTAAAAACTGGGCTGACTAATTTAATTATTATAGGACATGCACTAATGTTCCTAGAATGACCTATGCGGGTATAATAAATATTTTTAAGCATTTTATATTTTAGTTTCATTTGGAAAGTGAAGTAAATAATTAATTTTGTTTCTTAATATATTTCAGTGTAGCTAACATTTATTCCATTTTATAGCTTATTTCGACAATTTACTGTACGCTGGACTTACGGACAATGAAATTAGCCATTAGAATTTTATGTATCTCAATTGAACCGTCAATATTCTTGATACGTTCATGGGCATTACGTAAAATAGAATTGCAAATGTAAACCAAATACGTAAGTTCTTTGCATGTTATGCAATGGAAGCATTGATTTTTAGAAAAGTCAATCAGTATATGTTTAATTATATTTCTATATCTATACTACATGGTATTAAAAAGCTGTAGATTTTTTTGGTTAAACGCGTTATTCTCAGTAACCATTGATTGATTGATGGGCTATGTTAGGTCACATTAAGTGTGGATGTCACTTTTTTCCTCTCTTAATATGAGTGCTCCACTCTGAGTATTAGAGTTGTATGTAAAGGCTTCTATTTTATAATATATCAATACTTAGTGCTCTACAAACGAGCCGTAAAAAATAAAATAAAAGTTGTTCAATTAAATTGTTATTGGAGAATAGATATGAACTTATTACAGCGTAGTTATAAGGTCCTTAAGCCAAATCATTAGCACGAATCTGTTAATGGAGCTTTTATTCCTCATTTAATAAGGGCGACACAATGTTAAATATATATGAAGATGATACTTATATAATTTTCACTTAAGAAGGTATACAAATTGTCGCATAGCTTATTTTTGATTAAATATCATATTAATAAGAAATTGTAGAAATTTCGCTATATTATTATATTGAATAACATTAAAAAAGAAAACTTTTACGTTATTAGTCTATTACACAGTCTCCTTTTAGAATGTTGTATAATTTATAATCTCTACAGTCTTCTTCTAGTAGTAGAGTCGTATTTAGTAAATTATGTCGTTTCCACTAAAACTAGTGGTAAATGATTAGTAATAGTTGACTAGAGATAATAGTTGAGTGAAACTAATTATAAAAATATTGTCAGATAAAAATGGAATATTTTAATATAATGCAAATACACTAATTAATAGTTTTACCTATGATTGAATTGGCAATCTGTGTATGGTTACATGCAACAATTTTAATTCCAATTACAAATCTAACAAGACATATAGCATACATGTCAAGTGCATCCGTTTGCTGAGGTTACATATCTATTACCGCTAATCATTTTAGAAGGTAAAGGACGTACAATCTCCGCTATTGAAGAAGACCATTTAATTATAAAAAAATATCGATATTTCAACACGAGAATGTACCAATGTAATGTGAACCGTAAAGCTGGGCGCGTGCGCTTACAACCGAGAATAAACGAGTGGTGTACGCTAAGGCAGCGTATCGAATGCACTCGCGCAGGCCGCGGACCTCGTCGAAAAGAAAGGACTTTATGCTTGTTAAATAATGACGATAGTTGCGCATTACCAAGTGAAATGCTTGTAGGGATGGAGAGTTTTGACGAGATGAGCATCTTGGTATTTAAGAGCGGGTTGGTGGAGTGAATGTCATCAGTTATCACAAGCTCATTCGCCAAAGAACATCTCCAAGAGTTGGTTGTTTCAGTGTAAATTGTGCCGCAGTAGCAGTTCTTTTTGACAAAATCGTTACGCCCAAACCCAAAATGCGCGCATTCGTGGTAAGTGTGCTCGCGTGTTTTAAATTGACCTTTTAATTATAATTAATATCCTTTAAATATTGTTTGGCATATGCGATTATTTTTTATTATTATATTATATTAATCGAATTTTAAAGTGCTTCTATTACTAAGGAATGTATATTTATGCATTTAACTTAAAGTGAGTTCCAAGTGAAGTGGTCAGTGATTGTATAGAAAATTGGGAAATGGACTGTTTTGTGCCATATAGTGTGTGTTGTGCCAATTAAAGTAGTGTCAAACGAGGATTTTATTATTTTCCAAAAAATATTTTCGTACAATTATAAGAATTGATACGTTATATATATTTAAAATCATAAAAAAACATGTAAATTTTAAATAATTATTGCTTCATGAAAGTTTTTTTTTATTTTGCTAACAAAAAAATATTTTATTTTCTTAAGCAATTACAGTTTATAAAAATTTCTTTTTTGATTTCATGCTATTATTTTATTTATTTTAAATGGTTTATTGTCCATGCTATCATTTATTAATTAGAAACTATTTTTAAAATGTCGTTTTTGTTCCAGGTTCTCGCCTGTGTGGCCATGGCCTACGGCCGCCCTGAGCCTCCTGTAGGATACAGCTACTCTGCTCCTTCTAACAAATACATTCCCTCTGAAAGTTACTCATCTTCGTCTAGTGGTGGTCATTCTAGCGGCCTTTCTTTGGGTGGAATCTCTGGAGGTCACTCTTCCGGTGGATTATCTTTAAGTGGCGGCCACTCTTCTGGTAGCGGTCTTAGTGGTGGATTCAGCGGAGGAATTAGTGGAGGATTTGGCGGTGGAGACGCTGGTTTCGGCTCCGGTGGTTACTCCGGCGCACCTATTGTGCAGAAACACATCTACGTCCACGTGCCTCCTCCAGAACCCCAGGAACAGAGAATCCCCCGCATCACTCCTGTCGCTGCTCCCCAGAAACACTACAAAATCATCTTCATCAAGGCCCCAACCCCACCTGCGCCAGTTGCTCCCATCATTCCCGTCCAACCCCAAAACGAAGAGAAGACCCTCGTATACGTGTTGGTTAAGAAGCCCGAAGAACAGCCCGATATTGTTATCCCCACTCCTGCACCCACCCAACCTGCCAAGCCCGAAGTATACTTCATCAAGTACCAAACACAGAAGGAGTCTGGTGGTATCGGAGGTGGCGCTATTGGCGGTGGTTCTCTGGGCGGTGGCGCTCTCGGTGGTGGTGCTCTCAGTGGTGGTGCTCTCGGTGGCGGTCACGGTGAAGGATCCATCGGTGGTGGAGACCTCGGCGGATCAGGACTTGAGGGCTCTTCTCTCGGAGGAGCAGGAGGCCACGGTGGAGCCGAGATCTCCGCCGACTTTGGTGCAAGTGCTGGTGACGCAAGTGCCTCAATTGGACACGGTGCTGCTAGCTCTCAGTACGGTCCTCCCGGCCACGTTGCCGGACCTCTTCATTAAATATAAAGGCAACCAGTTAACTACGTGGTAGGATACAATGCAACTAAAATATTTATTGCTGAGCGAAATTCTAGTTTGAATTATAAGTGATTATGAAAAATATTTGATATTCAAAATGTGCCGACACTTAAAGCCGAAAAGCCTTCGGTTGAACACCTTGTACATAGTCATCGCCCTTTAGTTCATCCGTCGGCTGGGCAACGAAATCATTTTTAAAATGCATTATTCTATATCATCGTAGCCTATCTTCGTTACTCGTTATTAGTGCACAATGTTAATGTTGTTCGTATATAAATAATTTACTGCGACTGTTATGTTTATGTATAAATAGCTTTTTATTTTTTTATAATAAAAATATGTGATGCAACTTTTGTGTTTAGTAATCCTCCTTATAGTTATATAATATGTATGTAGGTCTCAAAGTAAGACAAGTGTATGTATGTAGCTGTAAACATAAAATCTTATTTCTAAGTTACAATATTTTTACGTTCAGAATAAATATTTGTTTAAAAATATATAAATAAAGTTGAAAATATGTAGCGTTAAATAAACTCGTTACATCGCCGCCACCTTTTGAACGAGAGGCGTTACGGAGTACAGTCACACTGTATGGCTCTTTAATGCATAAAATTTTAGAGAATTATATTCGTTGCATAATATGCTTTTATGTGTTACAATAAAACTGAATTGATATTTTTTTTAGAAATCATGATACGTTATATGGAAAATGTACATTAACAATACCGCGTTCTGATGCCACAGATCTTTATCTATTTTAATTGCTTAACAAAATATTGTCCTTTATATTATATTAGCAAATGTAATATATTTTAGAAATGTTTGAGGATGCTACTATGTATATAACGTAGCCTATCTTCGTTACTGAATAAGAAGAAAAACACGTAAATAAAGAAGTATTAAATAAATTATATTTCCAAGAGGCGTCCTGGCGCAGCCACACCGCATTTCTCAACCATGGTTTGATTCCTACTCGTTCTGTTCCTCGCTCTGGTGATAATACAAAATGCGGCGTTGAACTCTGCCAGTCAGCAATGTCTCGAAAAAATAGGAGGAGAGTGGGTAATAGAGTATATTAAAACTTGTTTGAATTCAAATCTTAATAGAGAGGGCGTAATACAAGTATGCTGATTGCTAATTAAAATGGAAAAAAAGATATTAATAAAAAGCAGAAAACGGAGATTACCCCTATATCTACAAGGCAAAATGTATCTCTGCCCTGCCGGCTACAGACTTCTAAATAAATAAAAAATAAACAATTCTAATTGCGGTGTGTGTAAATTCTATGACTTAGTTGTGCAGTCGAATAATGTTCAGTCTCAAACTATTTTCTCTGAGTGCTAGATTGATTGAGAGCTTTAGTACAGGCATCCAGGCTATCCGATGTTCGAAGTACTTCAGATATGATAGTGGATAACGACTATGCGTTACTTTATATTTAATTAATGAACGTACCAGACAGTATTAACGCCATTGAAATTATTCTCAGAAATTTCATATACATACAATTGCATATCATATATTTTATAGGTCAATGATTTGTTCGAAATAATTAAAGATAAATGTAATAATTTTTGAAATAGTTACTTAACCTTGAATTTCTCAATACTTAACGACGTTGAGTGTTGCTTTTGCTGTAAATAAATATTAAAGTGTTGATGTTTACGAAACAGCATAATTGCTAAAATATGCTTCAAAAGTAAACCTGTCAATTCTATCTACCGTATGTATAGATATAAATAAAGATTTATATCAAAACGGTGGTTCAAATGCCTGACGAAAATTTAGATATAATAAATAATACATAAGTAAATTTATAAATTAATAACTAAAATTTTCTAAAAATAAAATAAGTTTTTAATATTTTTTTTCGATACAGAAAAAAGGTGAAATTAAAGTATTCCTAGCAATTATCATTGTACTTATGTAAAAAAACATATTTTATGTAAAAAAAACCTATTGAAGATTTTACAAGAGATAATGATTCTGGTGAATGTACAAGAATGTAATATTAAAATTCAATATCGATTAAATTCTAAAGAATAATAAAAATGGGCCGGTTAAGCGCGAGTCGCACTTGGCCACCGAGGGTTCCGTACCAATTTCATGACTGTAAGTCAGTAAGATGTACTTCCCGTTTTCAAGACAAAGTAAAGACAAAGTAAAGTTTTTATTGTTTTTATTTGAAAAATAAACATACATTTCTATTTTAGGACTTTATACTTTGTCTGCACTGGGAGTCCTCACTTCTTACTAAATTTCATAACAGATCTACACGAAATATCGAAGTGGCGAATAAAGTTGATAAACTTAAGTCTTCTACAAGTGTATAGTCAATTCTTTTTGTATGATATAATCTACAAATATAAATTTGTAGTAACTTTTTTTTATGAAACACCTATAAATTTTACCTCTTACTTTTTTACTTAATTTGAGTTCGTGCCAAATTTCTTAACTGTAGATGGGGACGGGACTGGAAGTACTCTACACCTTTTGATTACTTACAAAATGCAAATAATTACTCACAAAATGCAGTAAAAACAATTTATATACGCTCGTATTGACTTGAGATTAAATACGAATATTTGATATTAATTTCAATTTGATACCATTACATAAATAATAATAAAAAGTACAATAACAATAATTATTAATAACTAAAACAATATAAAATTCATAACGACTCAGTTTATTATACATATCCCTGTGATACACGTAGACTTTCCTGTAATTTTCCTGTCCATTATTAGCGGCTTGCATTTTGTAATTATCGTTCCGCTTCTACGCAATATATGAACATTTGTTTGGTCGCACGCTTATTTCTATTTTTATTATTGATATTTGCTATTTTGTATATAATTTTTAAGATATTAGCTTAGTCTAGTTTGCAATAACTGTATTGTTTAGTTTCACACTGTATGTAACCTATTATAGCAGCTGTTATAGCACATTTTTTGAGACATTGTGTGTTAAAATAACAGTGCTTAACGTCGCGCTTTGTCTTAAATAACGAAGATATAGATGGAAAGAGTTCATTCCCACGAGTGGTAAGCGAATGCACGACCATTCATTATCCATTCAGATGTCGAGCTTATACTTCACGAATACCTCATAGAATAACTACTTAATTTATATAATTTTTACTCGGATATAAAGTGTATAGTAGAAATTATGAGTTTTGTTCTATTAATTTCTTTTTTTAAACTTCAATATATGTATATTTTAATTATGCTAATTAAATATGTTATTTTTTGCTATTTAATATTAAAGATTTTCACCTTGAACTTACGTATTTTTAATTTTGTGTGAATATTTATTATTTGTGGGTCAATGTTTTAAGAACCAGTTCTTAAATTACTAGTTCGCCGTTAGAAAAAGAATTATGGTTTTTATTGTGTAATTCAGTTCCTCTCTTAGCTCTTTAATACCGATATACTAACTAAAAACTATTATTATCAAGCAAAAAGTTATTTTTCACTGAAGAAATTAACTGTTGTCATTTTCAATTCAATTCAGTCATGAAATAATTGTTTGTTGGCAATTATAACAATCGCTAGAAGGTAATGTAGATGATCAGAATATCTCTATGATAATACTTGAGGAAAGGTAGCTTTTCTATGATATGTATTCTTAATTTGTTTTCTCTAGCCAATACTTTAAGCTAAACTGCATGGACTCGTTATATTATCAGGCAATCGTGTTAACAAGTATAAAGAGTACCACAGAAGATTCTCGAGTGTATACTAGTCGTTTATCGATTGATTTTCCGGATTAGTATTTACTTTGTTTTCTGTTACTTAATTCTACCCTACACCTCCCAAGGACGATCACACTTCATCGTTTTACGATACGTGGTTTCGACTGGCGTTTTTTATCACTAAGTAAAGAAAGATTTTTCTATATATTGAACGGTTAAAAATAATGTGACATTAAATTTTATCAACAAGACGCAATACGACTGAGTATGTAAATTCATTATCACCGTGCTCATCTAGATATAAACTGCACAATGACGCTTACATAATTATATCGTAGTTCCGAATGAAATATACTTTGTTATCAAATACCACAAAACTGTATAAATTTATATGATTCAATGACACACACACGGTGGCGGACCTGCGGTATGTTTTTTGTTCGTTAAATGTTTATTTTAAGTCAAAAGCTTTTAAATTTATTTACGTACAGCCATTTTCCGGCAGTGAGAACTAGAAATTCAATTTTAAACTATGCGAAAAACGTTTTTGTAGTATTTCCACCAGACTAGAGAATTTATCTTTGGCACGTTTATTTACACTATTACTTTAGCGCAATATTGTAATCGCTGTCATGATATATTTATAGATAGTATAAACTAAAACAGTCTTTATAAGAATAAACTTTAATTAGTCTATTTGATATTACTGATTTACGTCAATCACTAGTTGAGTAATATTTGGTTTGGTTAACTATTAAAAAGACGGGCATTGGAAAAGAAAAATGTCTTATAGCATAGTCTAAGAAATGTTTTAGACTTCTTAATAATAATATTATGGTACAGAGTGTGTTTCATTTCCATTTTGTCAATAATTATTGTTATATTGATTGAAACTAATTTATTAATATGTACAATTAAACTACAAATAATAAATTGCTATAAATATTCTAGTATTCCTCGTACTATATATTTTACAATGAATAACTAATATAAGAATATTAATAGAACAACGACTAACGTCACAGAGCGCAGTGCGTGTCGCAAAACCGCGTATTCGTGTAGATAACTTCCAAAAGTTACAAAACGACTCCGATAAACAAAGTTAGTATTTCTGTCTGACAATAAGATTGGCACGAAAGGACATTGTACAGGTGTTGCTTTCTTTTCACCTAATTCATGTAATAACGTTTTTACGTCGGCGCCGTGCAACTATACGTGACGGCAATATCGATGGCTATCGTGACTTGAACACTCATCAGGATGAAATCGAAAGTTCTTTTTTAAGTCGGAAATGTGTGTTATTATAATTAAAATGTTAATGATCTACATGAGTGTTTTAATATAATTGTTGTTTAAGTGTGAGTAAATAATTTATGGTTATATAAAATTATATTTAGAAGAGATAAAAAGTTGAGACCTGTCTTGGCACAGGGGTACAAGCGTGTGAATGTAAACGCGACAGGTTGTGGGCCACTCAACACGCAATGCTTCAAATTTGGCGGAAAGTAGGAAACAAAATAGAGTGTCTTAACACTAGGTTCCCAAGTTCCCTCTGCCTACCTTACCATGTGCGGAGTACAGCGTGAAGCTGAGATAGAAAGTCAACCATTTTTCTCGTTTGGAGTAAAATGGACAAATCATTGTAATACCTAGTATTGTAAACCAATAGTGTCAATGCAAGTATTAGGAATATGTTGAGGTCAGTATATTATAGTATGCCCGATTGTGATGTGCCTTTATTAATGCAGCTGATATAAACAGCTTCAAAAAATATAAATATTTTTCCACTCTGGCGTGTTATCTTAAAGATTTGCCAGTAATAAATTACAATATGCTTTTGATTTTATATAATTTTACATAAAAACAAGTTTATGTATTTTAGTTTCACACTTATTATGTATCTATACGAAAAATACAGAAGCATCCTGGGTATCTATCTGTCCTTGAGACATTTAGTTCGCAATTATGACATTTTCATTCCCTACTTTGCGCCGAATTCGGAAGCCTTACGTTTTGAGTAGTGGAATTCAACGCCACAAAAGTGTGGCGAGGCAAAATAGCCTCATTACTAGAGAGAGGAGATAAAAATATTACATATTTCACTTCCTGCCAGCAGTGGGTGTCGAATACACAGCCTGTCACGTTTACAATCGCACGCCTATGCGCATGTGCCACGACTGTCCTCGGAGGCCTTATTTGAATAATTTTGGGACAATCAAAAAGTTACAGTTAAACTTTTGTTAAACTTCTTGTTTTTTCAAAATTATCCACTAGTTTTATTTAAATTGCCTAATGACTAATTCTATAATAAAATTGTATTTGTTGAATTTTTATTTTAAATTTTTGAACGTCGAGAACTTTGATATGAAATAACAAATCGATATAAGTAAGATGGGCCCCAGAAACATTTGACGTTACAGTCTAGTTGTATAATTGCTATAAAATTATTATCAGGCTCTTTTATTTTCAACTAAATATTGGTTATTTAAGATTTTTGTTTGTTTGAACTTAAAATTATATATATAAAAAATAATGACATCGTGACGTTCTATGTGATTTTTGATTTAAATATATTTTATTATATTTATTTAAATTATCTTCGTGATGTTTTAAATGTAGGATTAACATTTATAATTTTATTTCAAATAACGTAGATTTCCGTGGAATTTTTCATCAAGAGCAAGGAATATTACACGACCCCTTTAGGAGCTATGAAAACAACAACACCTTTTAGTTTTATTTGCCCTCTGGGTTAGGTAGGTGGGATAAGGGCTAAACATTATAATCTCGAAAATATTTCTATTGATTGGATGGCTTGACAAAAGTATTTAAGCTATGTTGTTTATTTTTAGCTTATATAAAATTTAACGTTATATTTTTATCACAATCCAACTAAAATCTAACAAATGGTTTTGATATAAAAAACCTTATACTTTTGCAACTTGCTTTTGTTTTCTTTTCCTTTTTAGCTACACTCTATATTCCACCTATAACAGGATAGGCTGAGCGAAACTAGAAAACTAGAGTTAATACACTCCGTTTTATATAAAAAAAAAACATTAAAATTTGGCGTCGAGTGACAGAACTCAAACTTTATACACCTTACAAGAAGAAACGTGAAAAAATTGTAAAAAATAGTTTTGCTGTCTACTGTCCCTTCATAAGTAAGTTCCAGTACTCCTCTACATGAATTTTTAGGGATTTTTTAAAAATAATAAATATAAATAATTTATACAATATTATAATGAGATATATTACTTAAAGTAGCTAGAAAATTTTTATTTAATATATTTTATCAGAAATAGAAACTATAATACGGCGCTAAGTATATCTAAAGCTGTAACTTCGTTTATCTGTCCTAGCCGCTTGTCCCTGAAGTGTAATGACTTTACTACACAAGTGCACCGTGTATAGCTAAACTAAATTATATGAATTTCATATATGAACGCAAGTAAACGTTATGGTTGTAGTTGTGGTACCTATATTATATTTCACCCCAGTGAAATGATTGAAATGATTATTTATATATAAATTATTTTGATTTTTTTCCTCTATTAAGTAAGTAAAAAGATGGAGTGTATTAAAACTAGGTTCCCTTTATGTGCCCTGTTGTGAAGGAAAATGCAAAAGCTTTAAAGAAATCGTGATATCTTTTTTATGTAGCAATTTAACAACCAGATCATTTCAACTCCCAACGTCCATTTGTGATATTAATAAAAAATACACATAGATATAATCTTGTAAAGTGAGTATTATATTAATTTATAATAAAAACCTAAGAAAGTTTTAGTATGTATATTTTTGTTCTTCACAAGATTTTTGTTCCTGTATATTTAAAATAATATATTTTATTTTGTTTATCGATTTTGTATAGTTTCTTTAAGTAAATTACATTTGTATATATGTAATTTACAAGTTTAGTTAATATATAACCAAATAAAAAAAAGATGTCAAAGAAATCACACAATAACTTTAAAAGAATCACAAGCAATCATAGAATAAAAGAAGTAATAATTTCAATATCACGTATTTATTCTAAAGCCATTTTCATGCTTAAATGAAGTAATTATATTCAGAATTTGAAGTTATTCAAATTATTCGAGTCTGTAAATGCCAAGATATCATTACGCCGAAATACGATTGTCAAAGTAAGTAAGCTTTAAGAGCGATTTATTATTTTCTAACATGATTAACGTTCAAGATTTTTATGAAACATGAACTATTGCTCATCATAGTTTAGTGATAACATGAAGCTTTTATCCTTTACACGTAGGTTAACAAAAAGAAAACAAATAAGGTTGCCAAAACAAAAAAAAATATAAGAGGAAACACAGTGATTTCAGAGCAGTATCGTGCACTTTCCAATTACGTGTGTCGATATTTTCAGTTTAATACCCACAAGTGACGCAATTCATTTACTTGATATACTAAATAGAACTATAAAACAAATAGAGAAACTCGAAACCTGATAGTATTGTTTAGAGTTAGTTTAGTGCTTGCGATTTCAAAGTAAATTAAAACTAAACACGTTAGCCTAGCTAAATACGTTAGTATATATAGTTTACTCATAAGCTAATAATACAGAGCGTGAACAAAGGAATAAACTATGGACATTAATGCGTTGTAACATCATGTCACTAACACAAATGAACGTACAAAATAAATTGTCTAAGTACGGGTCCAATGTGAACGTCGATATAAATTATTTATGGGAAATGGATTAGCCGCCCCGGGCGTAATATGAAGTAACTACTATAATCCGAAAATACTGATTTAACATGAAAAGTGAAAAGATGTGTTTTCTGTGATATCTTTAAGCCGATAAAATTTTCACGCTTGACATACTGCAAATAATATTTCAGCGTCAGTTTTTTACTACTATAAGTATTACAGAATGTTGTAATAATTAAGAAATTATCATAGTTACTGTATTAAAGTTATAATTTTAAAAAACAACGAGAAAATTTGATAAGAATTAAATTTTAAATTAAAACTTTATCTAAAAGGCCTGTCGTAGCGCAGCGGCACAAGCGTGTGACTGTAACCGATAGGTTCTGGGTTCGATCCCCTCTCGAGGAAATGAAACATTTAATATTTTCAATTTAAATATTTAATGTTTCATCTCTTCACACATGTTAGCCTTTGTTGCGGGTAAATACCAACGTAATTTTGCGTCCTTAAAGACAGCGAGAATAAAATTTTATATTTTAATATATCTGTAGACTATATTCATAGATGCCTGTCTACGCCTATGTCGTCAAACTACTTATAATATTTTTGTAGATACCAATCGAAAAATTTTCATTATATCTTGATTAATTTTATTATTGTTTTCAAAATTTTTTTATGTAAAATTATGATATAAAAGTAAAGCAAAAATATTCAGGAAACATTTTCAGCGAAAAATGCAAATGTAGATATCGCAAAATCCGTGCGAATAGATCTTTGTTTCAAGTCTTAAAAGAACAAGTGCATATCTACAAGTGCCACTTGATAGTTCATTTTTAGCTTAAGCCATACCTAGAAAATAGAAAGTTCTTCAGTCTTTTTCAGAGCGATTGCCGTGTGACCTCTTTTAGTCACTTGGCCTGTACCAAAAAATGTTCTCAATTTTTTATTTGACACGCTTGTACCAAAAAAATTAATAGTTTTTGTGTAAGTTGGGTAATAATTAGACAGAGTGGTTTGGGTGATATTCTAGTGAATTAACAGACTAAACTAGAAACATTAACATGGCCATGTGACGTTATGTCACAGTTCCATACAATGGCATTAGGATTATTAAATTAAGGACATTTATTAACAATATATCTACCCAAATAAGAAAATTTTATGTTCTGAATAGTAATAAGATCGGGCCCCTGTTTTAGGAGACTCGGGACATCGTAAAAATACTTTATCCATGCAGTTTGTATCTCGGCTCGTGAGGGACGCCTGTAGCGGACAACTTTATGGTTTACATTATTTATTCCTCTCCCTCCTTTCGTATTTCCAATGGAAATTATTGGATATACCTACTACAGGTTATCTTGCAAAGGAATCTTCTCGCTTCTCTAGAATTTGTATAACTGATATCTTTTGAATTAAAATATATATATATATATATATATATATATATATATATATATATATATATATATATATATATATATATTTAATTAATAATTAATAACTTAATTAAATAAGAAATAATACAGTGTGGCTTTAAATAGTTTGGAAAATAATCTTTTCTAGACTTAACTTAAAAGTAATTTGTAAAACATAAATACGGTTACTTTGGGTTGTACTTAGGAGATAGACATTGGTGAAAGATTGTGTAATATGTATGTATTCATAATTTTCGTGCAATTTCAAAGGTTTATTCACTCTAGGAAGTTCCCGAGTACGCCGGTGTTTTCGACATTTTTTTATTTTTACTCCACTCGTACAGACTTATCTTCATATTAACGTTAATGTGCTATCTAATGTAAAAAGAATATTTCAAATGGCACCAGTAGATCCTGCGATTATGCTCGTTCAACCAAACAAACAAATAAATGAACTTTTCAGCTTTATTAATATAGATGTAAAAGATTTTTCTATGGGATTTCGGAATTAGTAGGAACTAAGCGGATTTGAGCTATAAAACAAATGTTAAACAATAAACCGAAACATTTGTTTTGGTTAATTACATAACATTATTTAAATATCAATTTGAAATCATTACAAAGAGAACAACATACATTGTATGTTAAGCGTACTTTACACATGTTCAATTTAAATGTACAGAATAATTTGATTACTTTCTGAAATAATTTAAACTTGTTGTTCTAATATAATTCTCGTATAGACTATTACAAAGTTGTACATGAAAATTTAAAATAAATATATGTGTATATTTACAGTTTATTTAGATATAATATAATTCCGATCAATATATATGAAGCCTTCGAAGCGCATTGGCACAAGCGCGTGACTGTACAAACGCAGCACGTTGGGGGTTTGATTCCCACTCAACGAAATTAAATATTGTATATTTTCATTTATTTGTTTTATTGACAAGGCAAAGTACGCCGTTAAGTCCCCCCACTTAACACGCAATGCCTCAACGAAAGTAGGGAACGAAACGCAGCGTCTTGAAAAAATGAATAAAGTATGTTTCTTATGACGTAACTCGGTTTCATAACACAGACACGTACTTACTGTAAGTCATTGTTGTGGATTTCAATATTATTGTATAAATTTCAGATGTCTACTCACACTATTCCGACTCGACCCTGCGTAGTTAGTTACTCAACTAGTGGTGATATAGTTTTATTTAATGATGTTTAATTTTTTTAAAGCTGGGTTAATCTGAATATGAGGAAAATATCTCTTTGTTATTTTTACCATTTTTAAAGTGTTATTCCACACTTAGGAAAGAAAAATACTAAATTAAAATGTTTTTTTTTTTAATTTAGTATTTTTCTTTCCTAAGTGTGGAATAACACTTTAAAAATAGTAAAAATATTTAATAAATAGCATTTTCTCTTGCCAAATGATAATTCTAATTATCTTTGGGTAGCGGAAATTTGTAAAAATCTCCGCGTATAAAAATTTCGACGGAGCTTGGTGAGGACGGATGGCTTAGTGGTCAGAGCGCATGAACGGTTTTCAAGAGGCGCAGGTTCAAATCCTGCTTCGTCAAAATTTTTATACGTTTTTAAATTTAGTATATATCACTTTATTCTTGAAAATAAGAAAGGCCTGTTCTGTAAGCGCGATGGGTTTAGGTTCGATTTAAATTCGGGGAATACATCTTTCTCTCTCTGCTAACAAGGCAAAGCGCAGCGTTGATTTTCTCTATTGCGTATCACAAATGAAGGATAGGCGGTTCGTGAAGTATCAAGTGGCTTAACATTGTCTCACTGCCTATACTATACTATAGGGCATGAAGCTATATAAAACAAGATTAGGATAAAATAAAAATACTTATTAGTCGTGATAATTAGATTGTAACTCTTTCTAAAGTAATTAAAATTTTGGATCTCCTTATAAAATAGTTTCTAGTTAGTTAATTCTTATAGAATCTTATAACGGCATATTGTGTTTAGAATGAAAAAAGTGGAGGAGGAAGTGGAACAAAATGATCCATATTTCTAAGTGGGACAGTAAAGTTAAGCTTTATATCCTTCTATCAGCTTCACTCTGTTTACTGTAGGCAGAGGTAAATAAAGAGTCTAGTGTTGAGGCACTTTGTTCCGCTTCCCACTTTCCGCCGAAATTGAGGCATTGCGTGTTGAGTGACAAAACTCAACGCCGTTTTACATTGTTATCAGAGCGCAGAAATGAAAACGTTAAATATATTCATTTCTTCCAGTGGGGATCGCATTTACAATTTGTCGCGTTTACAGTCACAGACTTAGTACAGTAATTTTATAAATTACTTTGAATATATAATAATGTGAAAATATGCTTTGTATACACATACAGGAGAAGTTTTCTCCGTGAGAGGACGACGTGCGTTTGCCAAAAGTTTGTAACAATGTGTTAAAGTCCGCTCTTGTATGCAGTACGAACGGTAAAGTTTTACGATGTTAAAGAAATTTAAAGTTTTAATACCTACAGACTGCAATACAGACGGGACTAGCGTTAGGTAATATTCATACAAACCAGCCACATTAGATGACTTTTGTGTAATTTTGACCTTTTTTATTTTTTGTTTAAATTATTTTTACTATTTTTAAAGTGTTAATCCACACTTAGCAAAAAAAGGATATTAAATTTAAAAACGTCTATTTTTTTTCTTTTCTTTCCTAAGCGTGGATTAACACTTTAAAAATAGAAAAATATTTAATAAATAGCATTCTCTCTTGCCAAACGATAATTCTAACGATTTGGCTTTGGCTAGTGGAAATTTGTAAAAATCCTCCTACAGAAATGCTAACAACATAAATAAGTTGTAACAAGCGTATAAGAATTTCGACGGAGTTTGGTGAGAGCGGATGGCTTGGACGGTTCCCAAGAGGCGCGGGTTCAAATACTGCTGAGTTCAAATATTTATACGTTTTTAAATTTTGTAGTTTTGCTTAAATTAATATTTAATGTGTTGTTTTGCAAATGTAATTTTATATCAACATGTATTGTAGTTTAAGTTCTAAATTGTAAGCATTAATGTTATTTTCTTTATATTATTTCATATAAAAGTAGCATTTTAAAAAGTACAAGTTACTTTAGCTTTCTTGTAAGCATAGTGACATAATATGTTGTGTATTCACTTAAGTTGTAACATATGGGACTTAAGTTACGCAATTCTCTTTTTCAGTAGGGGTGTATGTTTGCAACGTTTCAAATGTACTATAAATGTAAATGAAGATCCAGTAGATTTTTTATTGTGAGTGAGAAAAAACATCGCGCGGGAATAATATTGAGTAAGCGTTTTTTGGGTTTAATACGTTTATGGTGGCTGGTAAAAAATCAAAACTCATGACGCTGGTGATTCAAAAGAGCATATACTAGAAAAATGTACCAAACTGTAAAAAAATATTAAAACTGTATGCTACATAAATAAAGGTAAAGGTTTATATAGATTATTCTTTATCTTTAATTTTTAGCTTTATCATTATCATTTTATCTTTAACTTTATCATGCTATAATGCTTGTGTTAATATAATCTAATCCGATCTTTACAAAGTGCCCAATTTTCGAGACTTTGTGTATGTTAAGTGGCGGATCTTAGCGCAGCATTTATACTTCTTAGTAAAAACCAATATTAAACACATCTACAATTCACATATATAATATATTACTTATATAATCCCCCCTCTCACCCACGAAAATGAAAATTAAACGAAAAAACATGTATCAATCAATGAAAACATCAATAAAAAATAACGATCAGCTTCTTAATTCTACATCTTTATCAAAAGCGAAAAAAAAATCTATTTACATCTTGATCCAAATTTATAAAGAATCACAACATTTTTTTTTCATAAAGTTTCTTCATATTATAGGCACTCACGCGAGTGCCTCACAATACACGATATTCTCGATCACCTTTTCTTCCAACTTGCACTCGATCAATCAATATCAATTTTCTACGTCAATAACTATAATACAAAAAAATCGTACAGAACAAAAAAGTATTTTATAAAATAGAGAGAAAATTTTAGCTGACTAATAGAAGTGTTGTTATTGCAATAATTGTGTATTCTATCTGTTTCCAGTAAATAATTATGATAAAATTATTTTTTATCGCTCCATTTATACAATTTGTAGCGTTGAGTTACTATTAGAAACGTAATGTTTCAAGTTCGGAAAAAGGAGAACGGAGTATTGTAGGGCGAGGTTTTCTTTGGTTCAAAAACAACGGTGATGCCTGTCGTGGCACAGCGACACAAACGTGTGGCTGTAACCAACAGGTTGTGGGTTCGATCCCCACTCGAGGAAATGAAATATTTAATTCAAGTATTTAATGTTTTCATTCTTCCCTCTGATAACTTAACACGCAATGCCTCAAATTCGACGGAAATTGGGGAATGGTAGTGGAACGGTGTGTCTTAACACTAGGTTCCCAAGTTCCCTCTGCCTACCCACCACGGGATACAGCGTGATTTTGAATTAAAAAAAATAAAAAACAGCGGTTGGCAAATGGACGTAGCATAACAGGGGTCATAAAATCCACCCAAAACTAGTTGTGGCCGATCACTGGGTTTTTTTTTAAATAAATCGATATCACTTTATTACTATCCCAAAATAGTCCAATGTTCATATAATTTATTTTGCCGCGTGACACAGCAAGATGGATGTCCTGAAGGCCTTTGTTCGTTTTACCCTTTCATGTTTTAACTTCCCCATTGCTTGGGTGTTTAATAGCAGGCGTTCATTGTAAGATCTTTTTGTTTTAGTATACATCATTTTCAGTCGCTCTCATGTTTCTATTGCACTCTCGCGCTATACAAAATGTTTTCTATGCAAGCCTGGCATTTATGTAAGGACTGCACAATTTTATCAGTTGGCTACCTAGTTTTAAAGTCTGGTTCATTCATTTCATTTCACTATATATATGTACCTCATAGAAAGAATATTAAAAATTATATTTATTATTCTCTTGCTTTTAAGATAAAATAAAATAAAAAACATCGTAACGAAAATTCTTTATTGAGGAATAGGAGACTTAGATAATCTGTCGTCACAAAACTTTTCAAACTTTCAAGTAGCTCGACGGTTTTTGCATTACCTAACCGTAATTTATGTTTCGCCAGTGGGTATTCTATCTTAATTTAAGCAGTTTGTCATAGCATAAGGATTAAAGTTTTTAAAGTTTTACTTTTTAAATAGCTTCTAACTTATAAATAGATTAGGCTAGGTATACAACCTTTAAAGGTCACATACGAACAAAAAAGGTTTTCTTAATTTTGTTTTATCGATATAGATTTTTTTATACTATTAATTAAAGCTTAGAAGATAATTCTTATTAATTATATAGAAAGTTTTATTTTTAATATTTCCTTTCGCGTTGAGAAATGTAACGGTTAAAATGAGACTATGCAAAATAGGTCAGAGGTAACAAAAGAGGCCAAACCACGTGATAAATAGAAAGAGTTTTAAAAAGCACTTTTATGTCGATGATTAATGAACTAAGATCTAAAATATTTAAATGTACGTAATAAGTGATTCTTCAATACAATATTACTATTTTTAATAGAGAAGTGAAATAAAATATTTATAATGTTTTCTAAACGAGTATAAAAATGCATTTTCTAGAAATTTGGCAGTAGTGAATTTCACTGAAGTGAACCATGCCAAAACTGGAGGAGTTTGCTTGGTTGCACGTTTTATTTATTTCTCTTGCTAATGTGTATTTTGCAAAGAGATTGGAATGTTGACCTAGATTTGTATAACTAACATAATTAAAATTCAAATTGTAAATTAAAAACTTTGCAAAATGTTACTTACTTTAGTATTTATTTTACGCTAAAGAAAATAAACAAAAGTAAGCTTCATAAAAACGCGGCTTCACATTTTTTTCCGCAAGTTTTTTCCCCTGCTGGTGGGTAGAGGGAACATAGTATAATATCGTTAGTTACGAGTAGCACTCCATTGCCATATTTCTGCCAAACTTTCCGGACGTTGTGTCTACATTGTGGTTAGTCAACATTGCGTTTTATATTTGGAAATTTCTACTAGAGTAAGGAAATTAAAAAAAGAACACTTTCTTCCCTACAGGTAGATGTAACATGAATGATGAACGTAGGTTGACATGGTTAATCATGAAATAACAATCAAATAATAATACGTTTTAACAATATTAGAGTAAATTAGCTTTGTAAATATAATTTTATTAATTACTGTAAATTAAATCGCTGTTATCAAAATATATATGCAAATATCAGATGTTCACATATGATATTCATTTACTCTTGCATAATATTTAATTATAAAGAGAAGTATTTATTTATTAAATAAAAAAAAATAATAATGTTGTTTAGTAAATGGTATTTATATATTAATGTTATTCTTTGAATCGTAGCACAGTAGTTTCAGATCCTCGTAATGATAATGATAATGTTCTTTTATTGTTTTTTTTTTATATGTATAAGTATTATTATTTTCAAATATATTAAAAATATACTTATAATGTAAATAAAAGCTGAAATATAAGATAAAAACAAAAAAGATTGTTTCACTTCAAAGAATTTATATTTTTTACTATTTTAAGTAAAAAAAGAAATTTGTAAATTTAAATTCAAAGAGTTATTTAATTAGAACACTGTAGTTGTGTGTTAGCATTTTGTCCAGTCCTGTGTATTTATGTCAACTGACTGTGAAAGCGTAAATAAATTCTGGTAACAAAGCGCTTGTTTGTCCCAAATTATGACTATTGTGAGCAAGAATATACATATTCTATTTATTTAATATTAATATTTTGATTGTTTTGAAAAAGTGAAGTATTGAAAATTTAAATAAAAGTATTGAAACGTTAATAAAATATGTTTGAACATTGTTATCAGAATAAATAATAAAGCTAAAGACAGATAGATACAAGGTAAAAATGTATTTGTTCAGTCAAAACTTCTGGCGACGTACTCTGAGTAGTATTTGTTAACATTGTTACAGAGCGAGATTTCCGAAGGCCAACCCGTAGCGCAGCCAAACTGGCGCCGACCGGCAAACTTCCTCACTCAACTTGCCCATAAAGCTAAGTTCCTTACTCCCGAAAGCTCCTCAATTACAACAAAATACGGATAATACCATTGCTAAATTAACGCTATTTATAGGACAGTAAATTTTAATTAAAGAATTTATTTCAGCGAGTTAACTAGTGATTAGACGTCTAATGTTATTGGATAACATTTAGTACTTCAATACCGTTTTATTGTATCAATGTTAATGGATAGCCATTATTTTATAATTATTTCGATACGGAGCCTAAGCTTAACCTAATTCCTTTAACACATAGTCTGTGAAAGCACAGTTCAAAGGAAAATGAAGTCCTATTACAAAAATTATATAGACATTTTTATTTTTAGTTCACGCTGTATCCTACAGTAGCAAGGTGGGTGGTGTAGAGGTAGTTTAGGAACTTAGGTATTAAAACACTCCGTTCTCTTTAGGCTGATATTCCGCAGAAGATAAATTGCGTGTTAAGTGGCTGAACTCTACATCGTTCTTTTCCTCATTTCTAGACCAAGGAAAATATTAAATATTTTCTTTTTATGAGTGAGGCACCATATGATTGATGATATATCCATGGTATGCCATAGATAATCCAACACGTAATATATAACTCAGTTGAAAAATGTGGAGCAGCGTGACTTATCACCAGGAGCATATGAAAAAATACACGAAGATGCGAGAATATATTTAATAATAATTAAAGAAAAAAAATGAAATCGTGACAACAAAACTGTCACTTATATTTAAATGTATCGATTCAGAACATGTCTTGTCAGACAATTATAGTAGTGCTCATAAATTGTTACAGTCAAAATGGAGAATTTGGCCTCAATAGATGAAAACAACAGATTCTGATATTATCTTAATTGATAACTATTTAATACTTTGCAACTTAGTACATAAAATGAATAGATGGTTCTATTAGTGATAAGTATTTTTGTTTATGTTTAAGTTCTTTAAACGCCTTTTTATAAACATTTTTTTGTAAATGTCAACATGAGACTCTGTCAGAAGTTAAACATTTATGTGTATTTAATTATAATCGATATTTATAAGACTCGCTTTTACATATCCTGTTATATTCATTTTTTTATTAAAATTAAATCATATTCAGTGCTACTCGTGCTTTAACTAAATAATATAAAAGTGATGGCTAAAAAAGCCATGTACAAAGTTGGTCGAATTTTGGAACGTTTTAAAAGAGTAAACTATATTTGTGCTAGCAAAACGCTGACGTTCGGTTAAAAAATATAACTACCAAATTAAACAACTGCTTTCGGCTTATTAAAATATGTATATAAAACATTTTTCTAGCTTCGTGCTACGCCTTGTTACTTCAGCGAAGAATTGTAGACATTAAATATTGAACTTGAAAATATTAAGTATTTCATTTCCCCGAGACGAGATCGAATCCACAACCTGTCGCATTTAAGCTCACACCCTTGTGCTCTGCGCCAATGAGATGAGAGGAGATGAGAGAGAGAGATGGGGTTCGATCCCCACTGGAAGAAATGAAATATTTCATATTTTCAACTTAAATATTTAATATTCTCATTTCTTTGCTCTGGTAATAAGGCAAAGTGCGGCGTTGAGTTCCACCACTCAACACGAAATGCCTCAACTTCGGCGAAAAGTGGGGAATGGAAGTGTTCCCAAATTTCTCTGCCTACCCTGCCATGACAGTCATGGTCAAAAAAAGAAAAAAATAAAAAAGTATATATAGAAAAATAAATATATATATAGAAAAATATTAAAGAAATGTACAATCGTAATGTGAGAAGGTGAAGTAGCCGAGCAGAGGCGTGGTACTGATTGTATTGCCTGTCAGCACGCACAGGCATTTCATGAATCACTGTGTTGTCGCTATTACATTAATTTAATTGCTTTACAAATCAAAATCACGAATACACTAGATATAAACTTTAAATCCTTTGTTGTAGAACTTTGTACGTAGTTCTGTAATAGTGGGGACAGGAGGCCGCCATTCTAATGAGGGTCAGTATGAAGTCCAATTTATACGGGGTAAGGATATTTTGAGATATTTGTTAGTTTTTTTTTTCAATAAATAAAGTACTTAATTTACACCAAAAGTCATATTTTTCTGGAATTTAAACGTTCGATCTTTTAAGTTATCACATATATTTATTATTGATTGCTTCTTACTTCATTTGATTGTTTTTTCTTTCTTGATTGTTTCTTACTCCACAAAAGTTTAATAATTGGTGTAACTTTTGCTTGAAACATGATATTGTATATATAGATAGTATAAAATATTTTTTTTATAGTTTTATAAAAACTTTTTCCCCTAAAATGTTATTACATTCTAAAGGCATATATCGGCAAATATTTATAACACACTTGACACTTTTTTTTTAGAAAGACAGAGAACATTTTGTGAGACGACTCTACGTTAACCATTTAGGTCTGTTAAATTTCGAATTTATTTTTCTTAATGTTTCATTAATCAACATCCATACACTTTCCCTATTACTTTATAAAAAGAGATTAGAAATGCGTAAAAATAATAAGAAAATGAAAACAATATACATTTGTTTCCTAACTAGAAAAGCTATTCTATTATATAAGATAAGCGAGAACGAGATAATAGGACCAATTAATGCTTACAATAATTCCGAATATTGATTTCATATCTCGGGCGTTCTTAATTACCACACGAAGACGGCATTTGATAAATCGATTTTCACTTATAACTCACCACTTGCCGTAAAGGGCTTTAGTCGGTTCAAATGCGCAATCCACCCAGTTCTCATTCAACTCAGGCAAACGCTACGTTGCGTAATTTCCATAGGGACGATTGTATTGTACCTCTGCTGATTGTTAGATAAATATGCTTTACTGGCTGCGTCTGACTTCGTTTGCTAAATATATAGATAATGTAACTTGCAATCAATGAACTTGAGGTCTGTCGTGGTGCAGTGGTACAAGCGTGTGGCTGTAAACATTAAAGGTTGTAGACTCGATCTCTATGATGATACGAAACGAAGAAATATAATATTTAATATAATCTTGCTCTGGTGACAAGGCAAAGCGCGGCGTTGAACTCCGTCACCCAATGCCTCAGATTCAGCAGAAAATGGGTATGATGGAACGTTAGGTTCCCTCAGCCTTCAGTAAAAAAAAAAACAATGAACATCGTACATTACATTATAGCTGATATCGTAATTTTTTTATGAATAAAATGATTAAATCCTTTTGATCCCATTCCCGTAGGAATGACCTGCCTAAACTAAATACATGACAGAATTCAAGTTTCTAAGACCAGTAGTTTCGTCTGTGCGTTATCTGACAGTCACTTACTAAAGAGTTTTATTTATATAGACTTTGTAGTACACCGTGTATATAGCTGGCTTCTTGTCCAAGTTGAATCGACCTTTTCAAAACATTTTGCACGATTTACTATTTTATATTTATTTCTATATACAATAGTAGGATACAATATCTACTTAGTATTTTTTATGTTTTTATTCATTTAACGATATATTGTTAGTAAGATAATATGTATTTGTTATACTAAGTGATATTTTATGTTATTACACAGTTTATTCATGTTAATAAATCTGGCAATAAAAATAAATTATGCTCCTAATAAATAAATACATTGTTCACAATTGTAGCACAAACAATAAACATGTTCAATACAAGTATTCAGTAAATTAATGATTTCATGAAGAGTTACGTAATTTCATAATTAGCATTTCGGTTAGTAGCACAGTATGTCGAGCTTTCCGCCCACGTCTCTCGAATCTCTCACATTTTATTTCTTAACTTGGCTCCTTGACGTCATATTAAACTTAAGAATACTCGTTTAACTAAAATAATTAAGGAAAAAGGTTCTTTTATTGTTCATATTAACTTTTATAATATAAAAAATGTTCTTCAAATTCTCTTGTTGTGTTGTATACTAATATTATTCGTCGAATATATATATATATATATATATATATATATATATATATATATATATATATATATATATATATATATATACCGAAGTACCATTCCCTATACATTTACATAAGAAATATTTTTATATTTTAAGCAGGTGGTGCGTACAGAGAGGGAGATAGAAATATATGAGTACAAGAAAAAAGTGCGTCAGAAATATAGATTATTTGTATTAATGCTGTACTAAGATCATTAATATTAAAATAAATTTAAAATACTTACAGTAAGTGGCATTTGTGAGCCTGTCAATAGTGTCTTGCTTTAGTTTCGAATTCTTCTTGCCCATTTTTGCTGGTTGGCTCGCCGCCGCTCGATGAAGTACCTGCGCGCGTGTAGGTCTGTGTCTTCAGTGACCTCTAATGGCGTGTTACATATTATTCTCTTCTTTTCTTAAGCCCACCTGTAAGATAAGTTATATTATTATTTTGTTAATAGTAAAAATAATCAGATTGACTTCATTATCATTGCGGCATTATTTTCGTATGATTAAATTGAGAGGTGAGAATGATATAGTCGGGTATTTATATCGACAATTTCGTAGGTATCATTGTCATTAATAAATAGTGTGAATCTGTAATCTGTAAACAATTGATTAAAAAAAGTTCTGCTATATATATATATATATATATATATATATATATATATATATATATATATATATATATATATAATACAAAGTGTCACACGTATCATGTAGTTAACAATAACTTATTATTATATATCAGTATTTTCGTAGCATTTAAACCGCCTTGGGTCGGTATAAAATATTGTTGTTTTCCTCGTAGGAAATAGTAACGTGAGACTGAAATGAATGCAGACTTTTTCTCGCATTTTTGGCGTAAACAACCCATTTATAAAGAAAAATAAATCAACTTTACGTTATATTAAATCATTGTAGGTGAGCGATTTTTCTGAGTAATGTTGTTAATATAAGATATATTCTATGTTTATTTTATTTTAATAATTCCATGTAACATATCTATATTTCACATACGAAATTGTCCGGCGTTGAGATCCGCGACACAAACAATGTCTCGAAATCGGCGTAAAGGAACGAGTGTGTTAATGGGACTGCCTTAACATTGGATTTGGGAAGTTCTCTCTGCCTACCCCGCCATGTGCAGGATTCAGTGTTAAAGCTACAAGAAAAAAACAAAAACTAAGGTATATATCAAATATTGTAGAGCTTTGTAAGTGTATATATAGTCCAGTCCAACGTAGATATATTTAAAAATATAAGCATTTTTTATACTGTACTGCGTTCATTTTTTATACTACGGTTGCCACGTTCCTATATTTTATTACCTTGACGTTCGGCCACTTAGACTACCCTCCGGGATAAAATGCACATGCGTACTCCATCACAGTATAATATGGAACACTAAACTATATTGCCACGATCACACGTCTATGTATTCTGATCACGAATTCTATTTCTTTCAGATCTGAAACGAGTAAGAAATCCCTCTATCACTATTAGATTTCAGTGTAAATACATTCGCAGAGCATTCGCTTTTTACGGTTATATTGCTAGACTTGTACGTTAAAGTGCTACTTAATATTTGTAAATAGCATTATGTTAAAAAACAGCGTCGTAATTTAAAAGAACATGATATGTTTAATATATTTTCGCAGTGCAAAAACGCAAGACCATGTTTTTATAAATATCTTTAAATATTTGGTTATTGTGTGAAGTTTCTTCATATTTATTTATATAAACAATTACAATAATTAGATAGATTACGAATATGTCGAAATTGATATGCCGGATAACGGATGAAGGATGATTTGTGAAGGGTAATAAAATATCCGATATAGAATATATATGTATATATCTATTGTATATGAGAATACATTACCGTAAATTTTATCAGCTATTTACCTCGCGGTCCGTTAAAAACTTTTATTGTTTTGGGAAAGTTACGGGTGCGGTCAATCCACTCAGATTATATTCGAAAATATCGACCCGCCCGCGGCTTAGCCCGCTTGGATTGGATTAAACAATTATTTGTATAATTATGTGAATTATTTCTAAGTTTTAATAACGTTTAATTCATGTTTTAATGTCATTTTAGGAACATTAACTGACGTTTCAATAAAAAAAAAATATTATTTTATATATATATATATATATATATATATATATATATATATATATATATATATATATATATATATATATATATATATATATATATAATATATAATATAAATTTTATATGAAGCTTTTAAAAATAGGTTAATAATAAAAATGATAAAAAACAATTACATTTATGTACAGGTATACTTTCCATGTACAGGCTGTGATCAGTTAGAATTTTTATAGATTCATTAACGTATATAGATTCATTAAGAAAGTACATATGTTACTGCCGAATTAAAACAAACATATATGTTTCCATTTTATTAAGACTACACAGAGATATATTTCGAAAAACATGCTTACTGAATTTATACATTAAATTTATTAATGATATAAATTAATGTACGCGTGGAATTGTGGCAAGAATTCCCGCCGCGTTTCTCTACTGGATCGCAACACCTCGGTGAAATTCATATATTATTTTTGTAATTAATAAATATATATATATATATATATATATATATATATATATATATATATATATATATATATATATATATAGTGAATTATTTTATTTTTAAAAATACTCAAAAACTTCATTATATGAAACTCTTCCGTTATATAACGAGAAAAGGCACAGCTGAAACTGAAAACTGAACGCAAATAACAAAATTTTAAAAAATATCAAGCGGCAACAAGTATTGTTACATATTACTTCGTTTATTAAGTAAAGCTATCTCACACGTGTTAAATAAAAAAGTTTTACTTAAATAAACTTTAGATACGTATTAGGGATCTTAAAATTTGTTTTACGACTCAAGCACCTGCTATGTTCTAATATTAAATTTTACTTTTACCAAGTTATTTTTACTAGTGAACTTTGAGGCACAAGTACGGTTCACCTCTCAAGTCACTATCACTCAGTAAAGTTGAACTAACAATATTCGAAATGCTTCAATGAGGAGCTTTTCTGAAACGATTGTTTTTTGTAACAATTTATTCAAATATCTTATAATGATGTAAATATTACTTAATGTGTAAGTGAACTTTTAGCTTACATAATATTACACACACACATCAAATTCTACAACTTTATAACACTTACTACTTATTTATAGAAGGCGGTTATAATATGTTTTTATTGAATATTGTAATAATAAGAGCATTGCAAGTAATTGCATTTAAAATTTTCCATTGACAACATATTAGTTAACTTCTCTTAATGAATTTTGTAAGCGGTAAAACGGTACGTTAGAACAGAAATGTCGCTAATTCACACGGTCGCATTCTATAAATGTTGCGGTTGCCAATCATCGCCATAAAGCAATAATAGCTGTTAATGTTTTTGAAAAGCTTCAGTTTAAATTACATATACATAGTACATTTTGTAATTAAGGCGTGTTATGGTGTCCGTAATAGTTGCATGTCAAATGGTATACAGTATAATTAAATATAATACGGCTAAGAAAATCGACAAAAGAAAATGATAACTTTTATTTTTCAACTACCTTGAAAAATCAAAATTAATATTTAAAAAATAAAACAAGGGACCTATTCTTAATAATTGTACTAACTTCTGGTTATTTCGTTGCCAATAGTAAGATTACTGGGACTTTTTATCGCAGTGAAACAAAACTTTTTTTTTTATGGAAAAGACAGAGACAAGAAAGAGTTATATATTTTTTTAAATAAAATATATAGATATATATTAATTTTCTAAATATGTAATATATGACGTGCTATGTAAGTAAGTATATTAGGAAGAAAATTACCGGAATTAATACTGGTAGGTAATTCTACCAGTAACTAGGTTATACTAACGAGAATCAGTAAAAAAAGTACATACAAGAGATTGGATATGTGAAAAGCTGACTCAGATTTCAGCTCTATGACTTTAAATGTGTCTTCTCGAAATATTCACTTAGTGTTTTATATATATAGTATGTACTGTATATTTATATTTTTTTTATATGTTTTGTTTAATTAAATAAAATACTTAAAAGGAATTAAAAAGACCCAAAAAGCTGAAATTGTTATAAAGGTCTTTTTTTATTTTTTAAAGTTACTAGTTAAATAAAACACAATTTACAATTTAGTACTAAAACTGACTGACATCCATTTATCCATTTGCCTAAGCATTAAATTTATGAATAAACGAAGCTTCATATAATAACTTGAACAACAGATGTAGGTACTCGTATTTCAAAACGTTGGCTAAATATTGGATGCAGTATATTGGCCTGTAGTTAGCCCGTTGGTTTGGGTTGCTGGACCAAATAATTTTAAAAACATTTTACATTTATATAAAAATATAGAATACTTGCTACAGTATATTTCCAGTTTAAGAATGAGTAACTAAAGTCGTCGTAGTACAGTGAAATAGCTGATTGTAAGCGCGATGAGTGTGCGCTCGATTCCTACTCCGGGGCAGAATTTAAACTAGCGACCCATTCGCGGCTTCGCCCGGTTTATTTACACTATTTTATTTGCCAATTTCAATACATTAAAAACTATAAGTTTGGGCTAAATTAGTAAAAAAATTGCAGCAATTTAGTCGATCGTAACATTTTAAAATGGCGTATTTTTTATTTTTTAGCTGATTTAAATAAAACAAACACTAAATGTTAAGTGAAGATTGCCAAAATATAATAGTGAAAACTACATTTAAATTTAATTACCCGTGTCTGGTAGTAGCGCGTCAAACGCAAAGGCAAATCGATAAACATTTTAAAAATCACATTAATAAACGTATATTATATTGTATACGTATACGTATTGTAAGTATAAATGATTATTTTCTCGGACTTTGTAGACAATGCAGTGTTGAGTTTTGCCACTAAGCTTGCAACCTACAAAATATATGTGCACAGACTACATACAGATCGACAAAAATACCTGCTGATTGATTCTTTTGCTTCTGTTAACGTTGGATTAACCGAACCAATCAATACATTTTTTATTATCATTCATGTACAGAATTGAAAGTTTTATCCTTTTGATAATACATATATTTATCTTATTTTAGAAATAAAGAAAATCTGATCAAATTATATTCTTCTTCTCTATCTCTCAAGGTCTTATTCTGGCTGTGGTGGTACTACAACAACATGTAGCTATCTATAGTCAAGTAAAAAAGGACCTAATATTTGAAACCTATAAGTTATATATAGAAGGCGAACAATAACATCTGGCGTAATAATTTACTGAAGTCGGCTGTGTGTCATACGTACGTTTAATTTCCGTTCTAGTAACAAATTTATGAGGAACAAGCAGAATCTTGTTTCCGTCGCCTCAATTGATATTACAATACAAATATCTATATATGATTATTTATTTGTAAATCATAAAAGCTTGAAGTGTGCAACTGCAAGCGTGACAGGTTGTAGGTTCGATCCACATTCGATAAAAATAATATATTCATTGCTTCGCTCTAGTAACAAGGTAAAGCGCGGCGTTGAGTTCAACTCAACTCGCAATGCCTCAAATTCGGAAGAAAGTGAGAAACGGAAGAGTGTTGGTGGCAAAATCTGCCATGTGCGAGATACAATCTGAGAAAAAAAGGTATAAATAATAGCATTTGCTATAATGGAAGGACATAGGTTCTTTTGTTTTGTACTACTCCTATATTACTTGTATATTCAGTTAAGTATTTCATGTTTGATCATATTGTAAATTGTTTTTTTTTTACTTTATAACATCTTGTCTCACTATCTAGCATAGCAAGATCTAAATATTTTTAATATAATTTCATTTTAATCACGTTTGATATTCGTTTAATTTATATTTAAGAGAACTGCGACAGTAAATAAAGTCAACGAAAAAGAAGTATTGTGTAGCTAAAACTACTAGCGAAAATTTATATACAGTGAATTGCAATGCTTCGTTGTACTTAAGAGTAATGAATTTAGTTCATAATATCAGCATTACGGTGTTTACCGCACTTGGCAAGGCTAAGTCACGGCGTTCCCCATTAATACAATCGGCGGAACTCAACGCCAACACCCAGTCGCAATTACAGTCGCACGTTTATACTCCTGCTCCGCGACAGCGTTCTATAATCTATCAGGCGTTATATAATTTAGTTCATAATTAAATAAATGTAAAAATCCAGAGAATATTCCTTGTAGTGCTACCAATAACGAAGATTATTTCAATAACATTAATAATATAGTTGTAATATATTTTAGGAAAACTTATGTGAGCGTTCCAGAAAAGCTACCAAGAAATAAAAATATGCCGTATATTTATTAAAAAAATCTTCCTGAAAACATGTCACCATTCACCAGCCTTAATAAAAGTGTGAGCCTTTGTTGTTCATAGTTTACTATTGTGAAAAAAAGTAATATGTCTCCGGGTGTTTTATTTATAATAAATGTTCATAAAGCAATGTCGCACAAATTTAAAGCACTTTGACTAATTTAGTTAAAATACCAATCTGAGACCGATATCAATTTACAAACTGTTATCTTAAGTTTATGCCAGTTTTGTCGTTTGTTTCAAAAATAATAAATAATGATTCTAAAAATTAGGTGTTATATTTAACTTCATTTGGTATGTTACGTAAATTACATATATTTATTGATAGACTAGTTTTTCGCCCGCGGCCTCTCACGCCCAAGCGCTTAAATAATGTTGCAACACTTAAATAATGTTGTATAAACTATTTATTTACTCAACATTATTTGAAGTAACACATTTCTTTGCGTCGGCCTTTAATTTTCAATAAATTACTTACGGAAAATTAATTGGATATTAAAGGCCGACGCAAACAAGTTTGTGTTATAAGTTTGACCTGTCTGTCTGTATGCCTATCTGGGGTAACGTACATACAGCTCCTAAATAAATGAACCGATTTGAGGGTGATTTTAAAAAAGTTTAATTTGGTTTTAGTATGGCTATTTATAATGTTATACAATAAATAAATATTATTTAAGTCCTTTTTTAATATTTATACAATTTGGTCGCAAAAAACAAGAAAAATATTAGATTTATATCGGTATAAATACCTACGGTACTGAAGGAAAGTCGCGCAAAAAGTATGAGGACCCCCGGAAGCCTCCGGAAGGTATATAAGGAGAGCATGAGGTGAAAGAGGTATACCAAGACTGTAGCGTGGTCCGTTCTCTTTGGTCTCACTAGGAATACTGCGTGAAACTAAAAAAAATATATTTCATATTCTCTTAGACCTGCCCGCGGTTAATCGTGGTTATTAACACGCCAATATTGATACTGACGTAATTTTGGCTCAAGAAGTAGCCTATATGTTCCTCTACAACGCCCTCTACTAATACCGTGATGGTCAAAAAAACCGGATATATTTGTATTGTTTGTATAGTATTTTGGCTTTGAAATAAATAAAAGAATCCTGAAATATTTTAAGTAGTACTCCCATTGATAATAATTATAGGAAGGTATGACGTATCGCAATACAATAGTGGTAATCGATTGATAGTGGTGTAACTGTCGAAAGTGAAACAGTAGCTGAAGATTAACCTTTGAAGATTCAATATTAAGCATTTATCAGCTCGTGTATTTCTATTTAGTTCGCAACCACTAACCGCACAATGCGGTGCTCCATATCTGTATCTTTAAAGTTACTTAACTGATTGAATTAGGACTGAAATCTGTATCAGTAGTGTTTTATTTTTGTATTACAAATGATGAAATTTAATGTTTAATGCCTCAAATTCTGCAAAAAGGAGTTTAACGGAACAAAGTGTCTTAATACTAGATTTCCAAGTTCTTTCTGCCTAATCTTCTAAGTGCTGGATACAGCGTGAAGCTAAAAATAGTAATGCAGGGTTCTAAGTAAGAAATTATAATTTATTATTTATTAATATAAACATAGAAACTTATTTTTATTTATTTAATATTATTATTTTAATTTATTTAATAGTGCATTATAACGATATGTATTCAAAATTAAGAAAAACAGTGAAATGGAAGTTTGACATATTCACCGAGGACTTTGTATCTTATATCTTATATATATATATATATATATATATATATATATATATATATATATATATATATATATATATATATATATATATATATATATATGTATAAAAGCCAGAGGTCATTCACTCACTTATTACGAAATCTCAGAAACTATGAGCTAGGAGTTTCAAATTTTGGATGCGGGCTCTTTTTAGGACGTAGGTACTTTAAGAGGCTGTTGGGCTGATAGCAAACTTTGTTACTACAAGTGCAAGGAGTTTCTAAATTGCATAGAGAATCTTTTTAAAGCGCTCAAGATACTTAAGATGAAGTTTTGCGAAATTCGATCCTCAGGCGGTTATTTTTAGGGTTGATCATTTGTATAAAATTTCATTCCTACAAGTACAAGATGTCTCAGATTTGCATAGGAATTCTTTTTGAGGCGTTCAAGCTACTTAAGATGGACCGGCCCTTAAGGGACTATTTTCGGGGTTGATAGCTTGTATACAATTTAATTACTACAAGAAGAAGAAGTCTCAGATTTGCATAGGAATTCTTTTTGAGGCGTTCAAGTACTTAAGATGGACCGGCCCGGCATTAAGGGGCTATTTTTGGGGTTGATAGCTTGTGTACAATTTAACTACAACAATAAGAAAAAGTCTCAGATTTGCATAGGAATTCTTTTTGAGGCGTTCAAGCTACTTAAGATGAACCGGCCCTTAAGGGGCTATTTTTGGGGTTGATAGCTTGTGTACAATTTAATTACTACAAGAAGAAGTCTCAGATTTGCCTAGGAATTCTTTTTGAGGCGTTCAAGCTACTTAAGATGGACCGGTCCTTAAGGGGCTATTTTTGGGGTTGATAGTTTGTATACAATTTAATTACTACAAGAAGAAGTCTCAGATTTGCATAGGAATT
>DWMZ01000086.1:0-40077 GCA_018249855.1 Eueides tales michaeli
ATATATATATATATATATATATATATATATATATATATATATATATGTATATATATATATATATATATATATATATATATATATATATATATATATATATATATATATATATATATATATATACATATATTTATTGTAATAATTGTCACTTCTCACATTATATTTAAACTTATATGAAATTCTAGTAAATAGTGGTACTTTAGAATATATTATGTTACACACAAAACTTTTTCAGTACAATTTATTGACAAACTATTTAAGACCCATGATTTTGATCTTACTATCTTGATAAGGTCAAGATAACAATATAGATACCATAACTTTTGATTTTATATCATGATTTTACTACCTTTATGTACACAAACCTTTTTAGTGTTTATAAATACGTATGTATTTTATCACAAGTCTACTTTTAATTTTAAAGAACATAAATTTTGGTTCGTCAAAGTGAGTATAAGAAAAAGTTCTGACTGTAACATATGTGTATACTAAAATTAAATAATGTTTAATCTATGTATGTACTTTTAAAATTGTATAAATGTTTTAAATATCAATATACACAGATGTAATTAATAATAATAGATTTGATGTGATGCCCTGTTTCTTATGTTTTATACCACATTGATGGATTGACATTCTTCACCTAACTATTATATAAAAAAATTTTTGCATGTTATTTGGAATTGATATTTTTTACCAATCACTCAAAAACAGCTTTAATTACGAAATACGATATCAACTCTTCTTTATAACATTATAACGCGCATGTATACCAGGGTGCATGTATTAATATATTTTAAAACAAAACAGCACTGAACTCTAAGCATTTTTTGTAAGTTTCAAGTTGTATTTATAAGACATTTTAAAATTATTTAAATTTTTTTATGAACTCAATAGCACTTGTGAAAAGTACCAGACGACCTAATTTGCTTTTTAATTATAGTTATATTTTAACCTGCGAAGGCCGGCTGCGTATATACTAATTCATTATAATGTTTAGTATCTGTGTATACCTGTACATATATTTCTTTTCAGTATTCGTGAAAATGGTGGACAGTATTATATATATTTTTAATGTTAATATTAAATATTAATTGAAATGCTACTCTAAATCAAATATTAAACGTATATGTTATATAATATATGATTTGATATTTTATGTAAAACCTTAGTACTGTTCCCATTTTCGAATGTATATGGTTATTTTTTCCTAGGCGACTAGTAACAAGGTCTCTTGTTTTGTTGTATTACTGGCATATTTGTTATATCCGATTATCCTTCTGTGTAAATAATAATAAGTATTATATTATGTTTTCGTAGGTGGAAAACAACTTCTATCTAGTAGAGTTATATCTAGGGTAAATCTTATGTTTTAGTAATGTTATAAAATATGTTTGATTGTGAATTAAATTTAATAAACATCCGTGACATTTGGTTTTATTCAAGATTCTTTTAAAACTTGCGCAGATTTATTCTTTAAATTTATTTTCCACCTTAAATTCTACCTGATCAAAGATGTAAGTATAAATAGTTTAATTATCGTGGTCTTGTGAAACTTTATAGTATAAAAATGTGGAAAATATAATATAAAATTATCATTATTTTTACTGTCTACATTAAACCATTAGTCTTTGTAAAATAAAAAGATGCAATTTTATTTTATATTTTTATATTTCTTAAACTTAAAAATATTATAATTATTTAATCAGAATAGTTATGTATTCTTAAAGTCCTATTAATCTACCTCCAAGGTTATTTAATTTCTCCGTAGCTGTCCGCGTTATCGATCTGATTATGGAACTTGGAATCTGAAAATTAAAACTCAAATGTTGTATTATATAGGTTTGGTCTTCTTTTAATTGATATTTTTTTTCAGTATTGACTGAAAAGATTTTTTCTATGTGCTCCATGGATCATAAACTTATCTAACCTACCGTAAAATGCAATGGCAATGGTTTATGCATTGTTTTTACCTATGGTAAACAGTAGGACATTCTCAACCGCGGATTATTGAGACAATCGTTGGTGGCAATGACCTACATTTTTCCTGTGGTACGAATATGATCTTTTGTCCCACATTGATGAAAATTTAGCTTTAAGTACCTGGTACTAGCGGCAAAAGTGTATTTGAGTTTTTTTTCTGATCATAGAGAAACAAGTTCTCCATGATCGGACAAAAATACAATTACAAACTTACATTTGTATTTCATTTCATACAAAATACGCCCACAATATTAAGTTTGTCTACTTTTATAAATCACGTTCCTATTGTTATAAATTGGTTAGGAACCCTTGGTGAGTGAGTCTACCTCGCACTGGCACCATGTTGTTTAAATTTGTTTATTATTTTTTTTACTGTTATATTAATTTACTTATCATACAGTATTCTGTCACTAACCTCTAATATTGAGTTAAAAAAATTCGATATTCCTTCGGCTCCCCCAACAATCGCACGACCTGCGTTATAAAATTTGTCTCCATTGTTTCCATATTTTTCATCCTCCCTTATCGTATCAACGATTGGTTTTGGCTGTAAATAATAATATTTATGTATTTTTTTGGAAGCTAATGACCATTGCAATTTACCTACATTTTTAGTACCCTTTTATAGGGGTACACAAAAAACATTATTCTCTACCTTCCGCACGTTTAGAAGACATTGCGCTGCGTTTTAACCGTGTCTGACCGTGTACACAAAAACAACTTATCAGTATAATCATTTCCTTAATGGAAATTACACCCACATGAACAGTCGGTAAGGGTACTGATGTGGAAAAATGGTGTATTTTAACTAATATGTAATGTAAATAACCTGAAAGATGCCGGCAACTACATTTTGCGCATTTTCCTTCACAGAGAGCACTTTACTACCATAGCCTTCTGTTTCTAAAAAGGCGCCCTCAATTTTGGTTATAGGATTGGAAAAAAATCCACCCCCTGTATTTACAGAACCAACCTGTTGGGATAAATGAAATGGTTATAATAATAAAAATAATATCTAACTCTACACTGACAGTTATTAAATAGTTTGAAATTTACCGCTGGATATTTGGAATTTAAATTGTCACTGTATATACTATTGATGTCATAACTACTGCTGGGTATGACGTTCCCAGTGACTGAGTTGTCAACTTTACGTGAGCCAGGGTGGTTTTCTCGTTCCAGAGGCTCAGCTATGACTACATTTGAAGAGGCTCGAGGTTGATCATAGACTGGTAAATCAATTCGAATTGGGTCATCTATAGGAATTGAAAAAACACCGGCTACGCAGAGAAGAAAGCAGAGTGACATTTTCATCCTGTAATATTAAATAAATATAATTTTTGGAATAGTAAAATATCGTAACGTAAGTATATCTATTATACAAATAGTAATTATAATTTCTATATTGTATAATAGAAATATTCTTGAATTATAGATTATCTACACTATGTTTCACAATATCTTTTTGTAGCTAGCATATGTCAAAATATATTTTTAAAAGATTTGTAGTTTCGCATTAAGTTATATGGAAAGCTGGATATTTGATAAATTCGAAATGGATACAATGCCAAATGTTGTAAGATGTTTTGGAACTTTTCCTCCAAAATATGCCACATATTTAATTGCTTTATTCGGATTGGCATCTGGAGGCATCGGATTAGCAGGGATCATTCTTTATGGATTGATTGAAAATGCTTTATTGGTGTACATAATGGGCCGTAATGTAAATGTGGACGATACTGTGAAGAAAGCCGTACTTTTATCTATAGGACTGACGTCCCTATTGCTGACAGTCGCAAATACCCTTTTATTCCTAGGAGCCACCTCAAGGTCCCCGGGCGCTTTAGCAACAGGAACATGGGTGCTATTAGGAATGTGTATGATTTTAATCTGCGCCGTCATTGCTGCACCCATTTCATGTTTTTTCATGGAATCGACTTGTATAATTAAAAAAGTATCTACATCATTTATGGTTTTAGGATGTCTTGTAATAACTGTGTTTCTTGAAATTTGGCTTTACTTTGTGGTCGTCGTTAATAGCTATGTGTTGCAATTATAAGTTATTTATTACGTTGGCCGGCTTTCTACGGAAGTAAAGATTTTTTGTAATCCATCGAATGTTTTAACGGGAGTATTATAGTCTATATATATATATATATATATATATATATATATATATATATATATAGATATATATATATATATATATATATATATATATATATATATATATATATATATATATATATATATATATATATATATATATATATATATATCCATCCATCCATATATATACTATAAGTTAGTAAGCACTTACGCAAAGAATTCCTAGTCATTATCTAAAATAAAAAATAATTGAAACAGAATACTTTCATATCTAAGATAGGTTGAATATGATGCTAATTGTATGTTTATATTATTTTTCTATTCTTTAATATTATTATTTTATTTCTATTAATTTATTTAAAGTAAATTTCTAACTCTACGAAGTATATCCCGAGGTACTTAAATACTGTTAATATTATAATTTAAAGTGAACAAAATAATATTACTAGAAAATTGTTATAAATTCTATACGATACAAATCGCACGTGCAATATCAAGTAATAGAGACTTACTTGTTGGTGTTGGCCCGTCGTACATCGACTGAGACGCGACTGGTATAGCGTTAAGACCTCCACTTTCACCTTTTCCTTACGTCAGAGAGCCTTGGCACCAAGAAGTATATGTGCAAGGGTCTATATGAGTTCAGAATACATGTTGCAAAATTGTTGTCAACTATTTAGTTATATTTTACTAGGATTATGCGAAAGGAATAATAATTATCTTGTTAGAATAAGGATACTACGGGATATAAGCCAAAGAAATAACTATAGCTTTAACCATATGTAAATTAATAAATGGCGTTTAATAAAGTAAAATTTGAAAATCACTTATTATTAAATAATTTTAGAACAAATAAAATCATTTTTAACTAACTAGTAAACAAATTTCTTAAAACATCTTGCCCTTCAGTCTGATCCACGCTTCGTTGATTTTAGGCCCGCGGCCTCTGTATGACACCAAAAATTTTTATTGTAGATGTTTTAAATGTATATCTTAACGCAAACATACGCAATATTTACCATATTGAAACATACTTAATGATAATATTAAAGCAACGTTAAATTGGCCATTTAGATAGAAGATCATTAGGTTCAATTAAAATACTAATGATATAGATAATATCCAGTTTATATTCTATTTCTTTATATTGTTACAAAAATTAAAAAGTAGTCTTAAGAAATACGATTAACTAATCAGCATCAGCATCAATAATATTATAATGGCAAAGATTTGTTAGTATGGGCAAGTACAATTGTAAATACCATATAACATACGATTTAAGTGAATTAATACCTACCGTATGTACGAGAACTTATATAAGTTCTCGTACGTATTATCTATATAGATAATTTTAAAAAAATACTCCCAATTAACTAATATAAAGCCTGAAAGAAAAAAAATAAATTAAACGATATTATAATGTACTTATAATAATTTTATTTTAGTCTAGCGACCCGCCCGCGACTCCACCGATCTGATTTACAATATTGTATTTATTAATTTCAACTACTTTCTTGTTCTAATAACATTATCACTTCTATGACGACATCTACACATTAAAAACTAAAATTTCAGCTAAGTAAACTAAAATTTTGTAGCAATTTTGTCGAACTCATTATATTAAATTGATTTTAACTTTTTAATGTATTAACCGATTTAAATAAAACACAATGTTGAGGAATGTTTGCCAAAATATAATAGTGAAAACTACATTTAAATGTGGTTAGGTTAGATTAACGCAAACAAACGCACAGAAAAACAGATAAAAAATTAAAAAAAATACTATTTTTGTCCACTAAAAGTTTATTTTAATATATCTTCCAAGTATAGACTTAAGGTACAGCTTTTATAAATATAGGTTAATATTTGAATTATCTCTGAACTGGTAAAAGAGCTTGAAATTTAAATAGACAATATTTATATGAAAAAAGGTTGGTCGTCGATGATGACACTATCGTTAACGTCAAAAACCTTTGTAATATTAAGTTTCTGATACCAAGGGAAATAGAAGCTCCTACTACATTTTTAAATGTATATATTAACTCGTAGTGCGCTGGTAAGATATTGTCGGTCTGTTTGGAAATGTTCCTGTTATCGAGATTATCCATCGAAGCAAGTATTGTATTGTCCAACTTTAAGTAATGACAGAGCAGACAAGTCAACTCCGATTAATACATCTACAATATGTGAAAAAAGACGTTCTTTGTGCGCATTACCTACTTTGACCACCTGGATTCAAGTTCGTTTTCGAAAAGATTACCCAAAATTACATCGTGATCTAATACATCCCAATTTTGACGACTATAGAAAAGAAAAGTTTAAAGATGTTAATACGACCACATGGCATTCGGGAGATGAGAAATATGGTTATACGTATGTTGTCGGATTTTTTGGTGTTCTCTGTGGAATGTATAGCTTGAAAACCGAATTAATACATTTCTTAGTAAGTATGAGTGCACCAGCTGACGTTCTTGCATTAGCTGCTATCGAGGTGGATATTACTAATATTGCTCCAGGAATTTGTAGCTCCTATAAATGGCGTGGAAAACCTCTTTTTATAAAGCATAGAACAGCTGCAGAAATATCTGCAGAAGCAACTACTCCATTAACAGCTTTAAGAGATCCAGAGACTCCTGAGCAAAGGACAATAAAACCAGAATGGTTAATAGTTATTGGGATTTGTACTCACTTGGGGTGTGTTCCAGTACCTAATTCTGGGGATTGGGCAGGAGGTTTTTATTGCCCCTGTCATGGAAGTCACTACGATAATGTGGGAAGAACCCGTAAAGGGCCAGCACCTCTAAATTTAGAGGTACCACCTTATAAATTTCTTACTGACACTCTTGTAATAGTAGGATAACATTAAAGATTGCTGTTATTTACCTACATAAAACTATTAAAAAAATTATTTACTTACTCGTAAATTGTGATATTTTTATTTATATTTCTCATAAACAACATCTAAAGATTTAATTACGCTATATTTAATTTTTCTGTAGAAATATACTTAAATATTTGTGAAAGAAATATCTATCTAGTAATGAAAATATTTTATTTAACTAAGGCACAACTAGAAATTTAAGTAAAATTCACAATAAAATTAAATAATGAAAGATTAAAAACTAAACATAAATTTTAAAAGCCATAAAGAAATTTGAGGCCTGTCGAGGCTCAGCGGCACAAGCATGCGTCTGTAACCGACAGGTTGTGGGTTCGATCCCCACTCAAAGAAATGAAACATTTAATATTTTCAATTTAAATATTTTCATTTCTTAGCTTTGGTAAAAAGACAAAACGCAGTGTTGAGTTCCGCCACTCAACGCGCAATGCCTCAAACTCGGCAGAAAGTGGCTAATAGAACTATGTACCGGATACAGCGTGAAGTTAAAAAAAAAATAAAAAATAGTCTTAGGTATCTACATTATTCATATATGATTGACGACAAATTTTAATAATTGGTACGTGTTGGATAAGTTAATCAGTTTATAACGAGAAGAAATAATTTTTTCGGTACAAAATGATCAAGTTTTCTTTTTACGTTACATAATTTATTTGAACAATTCTCTTAAATTTTAACTCGCACAGATAATATATAAAACACAAGTATTATTAGGCCGTATTCCGAATTGTCAAAATAGCGTTCATAGCGTGCTTACAATACTGCTAGGTCGGGGCGTTAGCAACGTGAGCTTTGACGTAATTTTGATGTTCCTCATCAATGTCACTATTGTCGTTTTCCTTGATTGCAAAAAATGCTTAAAATATTTTACCGTCTTCAATGGCCACACCACATACCCCACTCATGTTTATATCAAAAATGCTCTATTCGGTCATGTTTAACTTGTTGAAGCATACTCACAAGGGGTCCGAATTATTAATACAATTGACAAATGTTGGCACGCTCACTAAGTCGGATCCCACGTTAGCAGTTGAAACGTCGTTTCTACTGTTTTGATAATTTGGAAAACGGCCAAACAATGTCATTCTACGTTATTTGTTATATAGTCTATCTCAGAGAGTAAAGCAACTTGTACTGTCTGTCTCAGACGTTCTGTTACCGAGTGTTTTGTATATGTTAATTTATTACGATATAATATCCGGCTACATATCGATTATTAGATATAGTCATTTGTGCCGAAACAATAATTTAAAATGTAATTTTTAATAAAAAATCATCACTGAATCTCTAATTAATGTATATACTAAAAAAAAATAGTTTTACAAGATTTTTTAATTCAAGAATGGGTAGGCTTAATAATTCTTTTTTGTGGGGAATATTATTTGCATCGGCGACATGGAGCGTGGCGCTTTATTTATACTGGCTTTTAAATATGAATGGTAAGTCTGAACGTATCACCTATGTTTTCATTCTTATACTTTCTCTTACGTGTCTTAATACCATTCCAGTCATTACTCGCTACCAACTCTGCTATATGATATTTGTAGTTGTGTATAGAGCCGAGTTTAATGACTTAAAATGTATTTTTTTTATTTTACATAAATACATAGTTTAAAGGTTTTTATATACTATAAAATCTAAATTATGTTATTCAGATTTTAAAATATAAGCATGTGGCAGGGTCGGCAGTGGGAACTTGGAAACCTAGTTTTACAACACTCTATTCTCTAGTTTTGCTGAATTTGTGACATGTATGTTCAGTGGCTGAACTCAACACAGTACTTAACTTTGTACCCGAGTGAATAAAAAAAATATTATTAAACATCTATTTACTATTTTCATTATCTAACTCACAACCTGTTGCCATTACAGTTGCTTGCAGTTTATTTTCCCTTTCAGTTTCCTTTCCTTAGTTAGAATGATATTGATTCACATTTACTTGCACTTAGTATTATTCATCAAACTATATATGTAACTAATCTTTAAAATTAAAGCTTATTCATAATTATTAACTTAGTTTGTTATTATATGGGATGTTGGCAATATTTTCCTCTATAAATTTTATTAAAATTAGAATGCTTTGCATTTGTTTATATTTGAATAGATTCAGATAGATTTCTATAGATGGATTTAGAAAGTTTTTTTTATCCAAATGTATACAAAGGACACTTTCAAAGATGTTGCAATATTGATTTTTAGTATAATAATAGAAATAAACAATTTGTTATTCTGCATTAAAATTGAACCTACAATTATTGAGATTGCATTTGGCAACTGTACTTGGTATTTTAATAATTCATTAAGATGAAATCTACTAGTGATTCAAAATTGAAATACTGACTTACAATCAGGATATTTGATTAAATAATTAAGTATTACCAAAATATTCACTGGTAAATAATTAATATTGTAATAAATTTGTTACTCTTACTTGTTACTTATTATTTACACAAAAGAAATCTTTCATATAACTATTAACAATTATTAATAACACTTATAAGCTGTTATTATTTTAGGAGAAAATTCTATTACTAACACTGAGAACAGAATTCGTTATAAGTTAATAAATAAAGAAGAAAAGGACCGTATTAAAAACAATGATAAATCTATTGCAGCATTGGAAGGCAAAGATTTATTATATGATAGTCCTAAACAAAACAATGATAAACTTGTTGGTAAAATGTGGAAGTATCAAAAAGAAAAGTTGGCATATCAAAAAAAGATCATGCTTAGAGAGAAATTTGCAAAACAATTAGGAATTAAGAATGTGGCTCTTCCAGATAAAAGTCTAGGTAAACAGTTACGGTTTGAATAATTTGATGTAATACTATATCATACCGATATTATACTTGATTGATACTCTTAAGATACTTCCTTTTAAATATCCCATTATATTTAATTAACTTCTCTCATAATAGTTTTGCTTTCATTATGTTGTCTCTATTTCTTATTTAATAAATTTTAAATATACAATTTAAAACAAAAAAAAGATTATTTATAGTGCTAACCAATTTAATATAATAAAGTAAAGTTTAGAGAACTTTTATTATGCTGTGACAAATAAGAACAACATAACATTTTATTGATTTTTTTTTTGCTAGAAAATCAACTTGGACTAATACACAATGCAGAAGATGTTAGAATTCGTGAAGCTGGTTACAATGTGCATGCATTCAATACTTTGATATCGCAAAGAATCGGAAATCATAGAGGATTACCAGATACCAGAAATAAATTGTAAGAATCTTAAATGTATATGTCATTTTAAAATTATTTTAAACAAGCTACATGTCCGAGGACTCGCCTGCTTCCATTACACTATTTATGCCCCCCTATAATAATTTTTTTAATATATCTCTCATGTACCGACAGTATAAGATCTGTATCTTATACTGTCGGTATTATAAGTATAGATAATAAATGTATATTTTTTAAAAACTATTGCAAATATTACAGATGTCGCATACAAAGATTTCCCAGGAAACTACCAAAAGCCTCAATCATAATTTGCTTTTACAATGAGCATTTTGAAACGCTAATGAGATCAGTTTACTCTATAATAGACCGTACCAAGCTGGTACATTTAAAGGAGATTATATTAGTAGATGATTATAGTGATATTGAGGGTTTGCATGAAAACGTACAGAAAGCAGTAAATGAACTCAATTCCATAGTGAGAAAAGAAGAGGAAATGTTAGAAACTAACAATATAGAAGGAGAAAACTTAGTAGATTATATAAACGATGATAACAATAACAACAATAATGAAAACGTGAAGAAAACAACAGATTTGAATGCAAGGTCAATGAAAGGTTTGAGTATACATTTGTTGAAGACAACTAAACGAGAGGGGTTGATTCGAGCTAGGCTGTATGGAGCTGACAACAGTGTTGGAGATGTAAGCTCTAAATTATACACATACAACCGAAATATTTCTTTTAACTATTTGTATTGTCACTGATATGAAAACATTGTATTTGTACTTTGAATCCCATATATAGATGGTAAAGACACTTCATGGTGTCAAGTATTGCCAAATTTTCGATACAATACTTGTGGAAGGGTGGAACTGAAGGCCCCTTTGCCATTGAGAATTCTTGTAACTTATTTATTTATATATTCTCTGTTGCAAATATATAGAAAGACTGCTCAGTGCTCTTATTATTTCTCTTGGCAGAATAAATGTGTAGGCATAGGAAAGTATGCAAAATTATATTGATATATATCAATATAGAGCTTTTTACATGTCAAGTAAATAAGAAAAATACACAGATGTAATATTTTTTTAATATGTATTTATATAATAATTTTAGGTTCTAGTATTTCTAGATTCACACATTGAGGTGAACGTTGACTGGTTGCCACCTCTTTTGACCCGTTTATCGGAGGGAGTGGACGGTGTTAAAGTGAGATATTCCCCGCGAGCCGTAACTCCAGTAATAGATGTTATAAATGCTGACACATTTGAGTATACATCGAGTCCACTGGTCCGCGGTGGTTTCAACTGGGGCTTGCATTTTAAATGGGATAACTTACCTAAAGGAACATTGAAAGGTATTTTATTTATAGTTATTAATATTTTTTAACTATGTAAAAATAACAAGATGATTCTTTAATAAAAATATTGTATTATAATATATTGTACATCATTTCATACATGGTGTTGACATTAAATAAATAAAACAAATTACACTTTATTGATCAATTAGAGGTTATCATTTGTTATATACATACATTATTTAATATTATTAATGACATTCATAATAAGGCAATGTGGCAAACTTGTAAAGATAAGATTTGATTAATTAACTTAAAATAAAAAGTATATTTTTATTTTATAATATTATGACGTCTTGAGGCTTGACGTGGTGCAGGGGAACAAAGGTGTAACCACTGTAAACGTGGCGGGCTGTAGGTTCGATCCACATTCAAGAAAATTTAATATTTAATATTTTTATATTCTTATCTGTTACCAGACACAAGGTAAAGCGTGGCGTTACCAGGAATTCGTCGGAAAGTGGGAAATAGAATGGAGTGTTCCCAAAATTCCGTCTGTCTACCCTAGTGTGTTAGGGATGAAGCTGAAGAAGATAGTTTATCTATATGTTAATTGATTAAAAATGTCTTTCGACTTTTTATCTCATAGCATATAAAATAATTCCGAGAATTATTCCGAGTCGGAATTGAACACATCATTTACAATCACATGCTTGTGCCCCTGCTCCACGACGGCGTCCAGAAAAAAAGTATTATTGTAATAAAAAAAAAACAGTCCAATCAACTGTTACTAATTTTATCCAGAGTTAGAACACCATTGAAATAATCTTTAAATAAATATAGATGTAAAAAATACCTATATTATTTTACTAATATATAAGATAAACGATACAAAACAATTAACAATCGAGAAGATATGTTGTTGAACAAAGGATCCCGACATTTTCGAACACCCCACAAAGCATAGGTTTTAGAATTATAAACATAAAATGAAATATATTTTCAGGCGATGAAGATTTTGTGAAACCAATTAGATCTCCAACAATGGCGGGTGGCCTGTTTGCCATATATCGGGAATATTTTAATTATATCGGCAAATATGATCCCGGTATGAACATTTGGGGAGGCGAAAACTTAGAAATGTCTTTCCGGGTAAGCACTGCACACATTTATTTAATATTATTTTATAAATTTTGTGTTCCTTGCCATGCTATTTTTATTTCAATATTCTAATAGTTTAAAGTAGATTATAGGTAAAATAATTTTTATTTCGTAGGTTATTCTTACACTAAATATTTTTTTGGGAACTGCTGCTTACTGCGGTAATCAATGTACATATATATTGGCATACTATCTATAAACAATAAAAATTGTAATTGTAAACAATTAAAATTAATAAAGTCCGTTTATCCGTTCATATCGGCAGAGGCTATCTTAATTATGCATTCCGTGACTGGTGCATATAAGGATTACATACTTTTCAATGCTTAAAATTTAATTCAATGATTGAATTAAAATTTAGAATGAAGATGATCGTGACTTAAAAAACTAAAAATAAATTAAAATATCGATAGTGTGGTCTTAAATTTTTATTTGAGAAGCACTATATGAGAGTGTACCCTGTTAGAACTTGATTGTTAGAAAAGTATACAAGAACGACAGTAATAAGTTGATGTACCCTCTCGCCACGACAGTCCTCAAGGTGGATAGAATCAAATAAAATTATACTAGGTATTATACATGGAAATATTTATATAAGCACCATCTTTCTTTCTTCACGCTGTATTTCTAGTGGAGCGCCAAACGCTTACGGTCTCGGCGTCTAGACATCATGTTCTGTATAATCTATTCAATCTGGTATTTACAATGATATATAAAAGTCACCTTACGTGACGATTTTGGGTTTGAATCCTGCTTGGCGGAATCAGTTATTTTAATTTTGTCTTTCGGATAACAAACGGCACTTGTCGCAATGTATCGAAATTCAGTCGGAAAGTGGGTGAACGGATGTCTTAGTGTCTTTACATTAGAGCAGTGTTTTTCTGGTGTCGCGACCCGTAGGTAGCTCCCAAAGCTTTCCTTAAGGGGGTCGCAAAGCCTTCTTCGGACGAATGATCGACGGCAAAAGGGAAATGACAAGAGAAAGATGTGCTTGTTTGTTTTTAGGTTTACATACATATAAATCACACCTCTTTCCCGTAGGTAGGGGTAGCCAACTTCTTTCCACTTGTAAGTAGGTATCAAACTTATTTAAATTAATAAAGTTTTGTCTGTATATGTCTTAAGGGGGTCCCGTATACAAAAGGATAAAAAGCACTGCATTAGAGTATCCATGCCTACTCTGTTTTGTGCGGGATACAGCGTTGAACTATAAAAAACCAAATTATTTATTCTCAGATCTGGATGTGCGGTGGTATTTTAGAACTGATTCCGTGCAGTCGTGTTGGTCACGTGTTTCGTAAACGACGGCCTTACGGTTTTGGCGAAAAGGAAGATTATATGCTGCAAAACTCCATGCGAATGGCTCGAGTGTGGATGGACGATTACGTGGTGAGATATATCTTTATGTAATTTTTTGTATGTCATTCAATCGAGTGAATGTTAATGTTAGTTATTATAACTTAGAATAAATTTAAATTTATACAAAGTTGTGCTTATTTTATAGAAAAATAACAAAGCTTTATAATAGGTATGAACATTAAATAGAAGTAACTCTTTATCATAAAAATATGTATCTTTTTTATTATTAACACCATGTACGATTTGTATATAATTTTTCTTAGTTACAACAAATAAATCACCACTTATCTAAATATGTATTACTTTCCTAATAAAATCGATCCTTCGAGAGGGTCGGACCAATAAATATCGCAACTGTGATAATTGTAAATGCTACACGATTTTGGTTAATTAAATAATATATTTTATTACATTTGTTTAATTATGTATTACAGAATAAGGTTATAGAACAAAATCCGTCGGCGGCGCACGTTTCCATAGGCGACATATCTGAACGTCAAGCGTTACGTAAAAATCTCGGATGCAAATCGTTCAAGTGGTATTTAAACAATATTTACCCTGAATTAGAAAAGGGGGAAGACACTGTTGCCAAAAAGAAAATAGCTGCGTTAAATGATCCGGATAAAAATAAATTCCAACCGTGGCATTCTAGGTAATTTTGTTAGTTATATATGAGTACTTACAAATATGAATGTAAACACCTATAATAAAATATAGGTATTTGTATATATTAGTTGGTAATTGATATTTATATTGGTATAGGTTACTTTAAATGAGGCGCTTCTATATCGCGGGGTTTACTTCCTCGATACCATACAATACCAATTATCACTTTTCTATAACTTAAGTAAGAAAATAACATGAAAAAAAGACAGTCAATCAAAGTATAGCGCACAACAACTCATAAATAAAAAAAAAACATTCGCAACACCTATATTAAAATACATTACTCACAAATTTATAGAATAATTACAATACATTTTATTGAATATTAATTTAATTTTTTAATATCGTATTCATCTCCACGACATGCAGTATAATTGTTTGAGTTCATACTGTATCACGCTAAATAGTAATCACATACAATAAATAACATATATATATATATATATATATATATATATATATATATATATATATATATATATATATATATATATATATATATATATATATATAATCACACACATTTATGGCGTCCTAAGAGGCGACTTAAGTACGTTCGGGAGAGTCACGTTGTCAGTAACGGCAACACGTATGCGCAGACTCGACCGTATTGTTACCACCCCCGGCATTTAAAGCCGGCGTTAAGTAGTGGCTTTGGCTACTGCGTTTCGCATTGGGTGATGCTGGGCCCCGGTGCCCATCCAGTTTAAAGGTCGGCAACGCACCTATAGCTCCCCTGGTGTTACATGAGGCCGTGGGCGGCAGTGAGTCTTTTTCGTTAAAAAAAAATTAAATTCTATTTATTTATGTTACTGTTACAGGAAACGCAACTATACAGATTCGTTCCAAATACGCTTAAAGAAGACGTCTTTATGTATTCAGAGTGCTAAAGATATAAAAACCAAAAATAGTGGTCTAATATTAGCAAGTTGTATGAGAACATTGAATCAGGTGAGTTTTAGCAAAAGGAACTGGATTATTTTATTTTAACTTTTATTAGATGTTTTATAAAAACGTTATTTATACCAAAGCCGTGCCTTTTGTTTAAGTTCAGCAGAATGGAACAAATTTAAAAGAAATACATTGTTTGTCTGTCAAAATTTCTTTTCTCAAGAACTCGTGTATATATGAATCGCAAAATCTAAATCCGGGTCTACCATTCTATGAAGCACAGAAAAAGCATAAAAGATTTCATATTACACACATTTACGACCACGTAGTAATACAATTGTAAAAAAAAAACAGTTAAAATTTATATATTATAGTATGTTGAAAACATTGAAAACATTACAGACATAAGTTTTGGTAAAATTTATATAAAGTTATATAAAGTATAAGCTTATAAACTTAAATTTATAAACTTATATAGCTTGTACTTAGTGTTGATCTACAATCAAGAAATTAACGAAGGAACCGTCGGTGTCCGAATCCAACTCACACTTGACCATTTTTTATTTTTTTATTTCCAGGTCTGGTTTGAAACGGATCGACATGAGCTTGTACTGGGTCGTATACTTTGTTTGGACGCTTCTAATAACGTATCGCCAGTTATTGGTAAATGCCATGAACTTGGTGGTACACAGGAATGGAAACATAAAGGGGCGGTATGTATCGCAATAATGTAAAACTTTAATGATATTTAACTCAAATATTTCTCAGGTAATACTTCATAATATGAACCAGTATGAGTAATGAACCAAGTTCTGGTTTAATTTATTGATCAGTCAATCTATTATTAAACACCTCTCAACTACATCGATATACATAGCCTTAATAACGTAAAATATTATTATAATCAGTGTTACATAATTTAAAATATTATTATAATTACACTTATATAATATAAAATAATATTATTAATTAGTGTCTTACATTGGTCAATAAGAGTTGGCAAAACACAGCGTTGAGTTCTGACACTCAACATGCAATACCACAAATTCGGCGGAAAGTGAGGAACGGGACGAAGTGTCTTGACATTACGTTAAAAGTTTCCTTTGTCTACCACGCCATGTGCGGGATACAGCGTGAAGCTGAGAGAGAAATAAAAACATTGTATTGTAAAACAAGTAGTCAATTGAAATAGCGTTCTATGATTTTCTTATATTGATTGAACATGGATAAAGATTTTAAATAAAACTCCTTAATCGAATAATCGCCTATAGACCATTCATTTTAACCGACTCTAAAAATTATTTCAACCAACAAGTTTAACCTTTTCCTCTGGGTGGACCAAAAATATATAATACTAAATTATATCCGGTTAGAGAGTTTTATTTAAAATTTTGTAAAAATCTTCCTACATACGCCACGGTGAAGAGTCGGGGCCGCCCTGAGTGTAGATTTCTCGAACAAAATAATCAAAAGTAAGAAAATTTGGATAATCTTAGCCAATTACAGCTGACTCCAGGGCGGCTAACACTTGTCGACCGTACTGTAATCAATTTAAAATTGTTTTAAATGATTTCTTCCTCTACTTCCATTAGGCTGACAGTCCTATTTACAATACGGCGGCGGGAATGTGCTTGGGAGTTGAACGCGCTTTGCGAAATGAACCTGTTCTCTTAGTTATATGCGATAGCCAACCAACAAACCAGTGGGACTTTGTGAGAACTTAAAATTGGACGGAGTACGGAGCAGCTGTTGATGATATTTATTAATGTTGTGTAAGCAATTAGTTGGAGCGTGTTCGTGCCATACAAGTGTCAATAGCAGTGGCAGGACTGTTATGTAATTTTATATACTTGTTAAATTGACAATTAAATAAGATTGTAAATCTTATTGAATTGCAAAACGCGGAAACAGGAACAGATTCTTACAATAACTTTATACTTTTTATTATGAATGTTGTGTATTTTATTTGGCTCGGATATTTACTGGATTTTTTTTACTTCTTATACTGCGATTAGTGAATTAGTATCATTGTTGTTATAAAACATTGAATCAATACAAAAAAAATAATTTTAAATACTGCCACTGGTCGTACTCGTTGCCATCAGTTATTTCACACGAATTTAATTATTTTTGACCGTATCCTTCTTCGTCCTAAATCTTCACTTTGCCTTGTGTGACGTTACATATTACGAAATTCTATTTTGAAACTAATTCAGCACAAACGCTTCGATAAAAATTGTCTCCACAAACTTCATATACATATTATATATTATATATACATATACATGATACTTGTGACAAATTAAAATGTTTTGTCTGAAGTTTAGGATCCATTCATAGATTGTATTTTATGACCTTTTAACGTGTAACGTAATTAATGGAAATAAAATTCAAAATCAATTAAATTAAAAAAAAATATTTAATTAATTAGGCCATTACAAGCACTTTTGAGTTGTCCAGTTGAATGAATCCTTATTTAATTTATGCTGCTTTAGGTTATTGCGAAAATATCGTTAATATTTGTTGATAATGATGTTACGGACATATACACAATATAAAAGTACACAAATAATCATATTTCATTGTAAATGTTGGATGTACATAATGAAAAAATAACACAAAACGCAATCGTTTCACATCTCTAGTATTGCTATCGACTGAAATGTTAAATTCTAAATTATTCCATGGAAATATTTTTACGCATATATATATATATATATATATATATATATATATATATATATATATATATATATATATATATATATATATATATATATATATATGTTTGTTGTATTATATAAAGTATTAAAAGAAAGTTGTATTTAATTATATGAAATACTGAAAGAGCTCGTTTTTAGGTGACATTTATTGATTTTTAATGAAAGTTCTATCTACTATATTATAGAGAAGTTTTTAGATTATATGTAATTTTAATAATTGTTAATATATGATATGTAATGAAAATATATGTAGTGAATATTAACATACTTTCGAAACCTAAAATTAAGTGAGTGTACACAATTTTAAACAGATCTTATTGTTCCATATCAATACCACATACTCGTTATAATTTCTAAATGAAGTAATTAAATATAATCCATTGCGATTAGGACAAAATATTTTTATGGCTAATGTATTATTTAGTGTTTGTTATATTTCTTTTTCTCAGGGTAGATAGAAGAAACCTAGTGTTAAGTTCTCCGTTCCGTTGACTGGCGAGGAAACAAAAATGATACTTGTTCTCTGACCGGGAATCGAACTGTCTACCGCCGCTTTTGTAGTTAAGCCGTGCCCTATTTCGGCACGAAATTTTTTATTGTTGTTCATCTAAAAGAATATCAATGAAGTATTTAATATTTTGAAAAAAAATATTAATTGTTTTTATTTCTTTGCTCTAGTATGAAAGTAAAGCGTGGCGTTGAGTTCCGCCACTCAACACGCATTACCTCAAAATTCGGCGGAAACTGTGGAACGGAACGTAGTGTAATAACACTAGGTTTCCAAGTTCCAATAGTAGGTAGTATATTCCACTAGTAAGGCCTAGCTTTATACAAGCTTTAAACTACCATAAAGACTCAAAAACAGAGCTTCCTCATTCTTCTGGTAATTTTTTATGTAATTATTATAGTTTATTTTTTTATATGTAATATTTATTTTTGTACATTCAGAAATCTCTTAATTTTTATAGTTAAAAGTCTTACTTTTTATATTAGGTTTCTCTCACAACAGCTTTCTCTACTTCATTATTAATATTAGTACTTTCACGTGAAACTGAATGTTGATCTAAAATCCTATAAAATTTGTGTGATGCATTGATATTCACTTATACAAATAGGCCTTTAATGAAAATTTTATGCTTTACTGTAATTATATTTTAAAATCAAACACATGAAAACTTTAATGAATAAAAAGACAGAGTAATGTTTTATATATATATATATACATATATTAGAAAATATTAAAAAAAACGCTTATTATTTAGTTGTGTTGTGACTTTGTGACTAACTAGCTGTATATTTATTGTTGTATCCAAAATACTAAATCGTTAAAGTGATAAAATCTTGACATTATTTAATTAAATTGAAATTATAATGTTCTTTCCATGTCGTAATAAACATAATCTTTAATTTTAAGGAAAATAAACATAATCTTTAATTTTTTCGAGGAAATTAAATATTTTTTATATTTTAATTTCGTCCTTCTGGTTATACATACTTGAGCTCAATATATGTAAGTACAATCACAGACAGTGCCATGTTGTATAGACGGGTAGTATAGTATCTATACGATGAATTTCCCTCATTAGGGCGACATATTAAAACGTCGTGCCTCGAGTACATTTAAAGCTGAGGGCCCATACAAGTTGTCTCTCACTAAGAATAACGAGCTATCTTTTTTCTGTTCCTATTTGAACTTCGTTCATATTTTCATTCGTGTTAATGATTTTGTATTTTCTATTAAGTGTGTTTTAATTTGAAAATATTTTATTTTGTGTCCATTCTTTCAATCGTGTTGTTGTTACATGCATTTCTTCGCATAGCAAGGGAGGAAACCTAGTGTTAAAATATTCCGTTTCCCGTCCTCACTTACCGTTGAAGTTACGAAGCATTGCATGTTTAGTTCCGGATCTCAACGCTGCGCGCCTTGAACTCTTTTCTTTATTAATAAGAATCCTTTTCTAATTGTCCAGAAATTCTAAAGGTTGTATCATGAATTCGTGATTAGGAATTACATTAAAATATATTTATATTTATACATATTCTTAAAACTTAGAAGTAACGATAGTTATTTATTTAAGTGCGTTTCAAGCGCTACTAATTATAGATGAAATAATATATTTGAATGTTGATGTATCATTATTTCTTTCTATATAGTTCTAACTTGTAATAATTTGGATATTTTTATTAATTAAAATAGTAAACTGTATTTAAAAAAAATGAATTTAAAGCAATATATGTATGTTGTTTATGTTTATATTTATATAGTATAATAATAATATAAAATATTATTATAGAATTCAACGCGACATTAATATGCTAGATTATATAAAATACTTTTAGAAAATATTAGTTTATACATTTATACAAACTTTTAGTGTACGATGGATAGGCTTAAGATTTCTGTGGAGTTTCTTGTTTTTAATTGTTTTTGTAAGTATTTTTATAAGTGAAATATGATTAAATCTCACATTGATAACTCGCAGCTTCTTGTTGTGATTTTTTTTTATTTAATATATTCTAGAAATTTATACATAATGTTGTTGGTTTAGATAATTGCCAATAAAATGATATAAATTGAACAGATTGTTTCTGAATCATATTTATGTAGGTTACTTTGACACACCTCAAATTTTTATTTTATACCATGTATCGTTAATGAAATTTTTATTTTAAAATTTCTGAAAACCATAATGTGATTTATATAATACAGACTTTAATATAGAATTTACCTCAGTCGCTAATCTCAGTGAAGGGTGAAAAGGTAATTAAATAAAACATCAATTTGATATGTTAATCAACATTTATTTTAACATTTAAAATTACATAAAAAGGAGGCGTGGTGCCTAAAAGTCTTTGATTATTTATTATGTACCTACAGAATTGATTTCATTTATAGAGTGATGTTATGTCATGATATTCAACGAAATTCATATTTCTACTACATTCATAGTAGTTTTTTGAGTCTAATAGTAATTAAGTTGACATTTCTTAATGTCAATGAAAGGAATTCTGTATGGTTATCTTAAAATAAATACACATCCTAAATTACTAACATACTTTTGTATATTAAACATGTAATTGTAATCATTATGTAGGTACTTTACTACTTGGAGAGTATTGAAGTAATATGCAGGTAGTAGGCATTATCTATTTACTACATCAAAAGGGGCTCTAGAAATACAACGCCTCCGATGAAACATTTGTAGTAAAACACCTATACACATTGATAAATATTTTGAAATGCAATTATTTATTATAAGTAAAATGTTTGGAAAAAATAAGACGATATGTATTGTAGTTATGATATATCATCACGATTTGAATCATGGATAAAATTGATGCTTATATTCTAAATAGATCAAGAATTGATTCGCCCGCCTCCTACGTAATACATATCCAAATATTTCAAACTTAAATCTAACGATATATTTCTTGGGAGAAGGAGGCGGGTCTTTAAATAATTTGTTAAAATTTTTAAATAACATCATCATGAGACAATTAAATCTAAAGAAATGAAACATCAGTTTCCTTACACTAATCAATGATAAATTATTTTTGTTTTCATATTCTAAGCAAAAAGTAATTTTATATGTTGTGGTCGATACAAGCCAATAATGAAAACCGCTAAGATAAATATTATTGGATACCAGATGAGGTTATAATTGCTATTTATTTAATAATACAAGATTGAGATAAATTTAGAGGCAATAAAAACTGAGTGAAAGATCTCTTCATGCGACTTGGTCCCAACATTGCAAAGGAGTCGTGTATGTTCGAAGCTAATCGAAATAAATCGCAACTAAGTTTGCCCTATTGTATGCGAGATTCCTTCCTTGCATTTGACTCCTCTACATTAACAACCCATATTTTTAGATTTAATTTCGAACAAACTTTTGTTTATTACGTTCATTATTTAATTTAAATTGTGTTCGTTAAAATATTTCATGAACAAAATATATAAATTACTCTGCGGTTTGCAATATCAATGCCGTTTCGACGCACATAAGTGCTATCTTATAATTGCACGTGTGTGCTTCACAAGGCGAAATATATTTATAAAAGATATGACAGAACAGAATTTGAATACATATAAAACACCAAAAGTTATACAGTACATTTTTAGGTAAGTTAAAATACTGGAAGGTAGTTAATTACATGATGCCTATACTTATGTTAAAAGTATTTACTAACGGATGACACGTAGCGAACACGACATCCAATTCCAGTGTCTAAACGGCTAGTAACCGAATAATGATTATTAACTTTTACAAGATTTTGTAACATTCGTTGTTCTCAACCCACGTACGTAACTTGCATTCGAATACATTAAAATACAAGATAATCATTTATTGATAATTTAACTCTAACAAATGAAATACATTTTTGCAGGACTTACTTATTCTAAAGTTCCTTAGCTTACGTGTTTTCTTTGATTATTTAATTACATGTACATAATATTTTTTGGGAGGAGCCAGGCCAGCTCAGGAGGTGCTGTAATGCTTGTTCGTTCAGGATATACATGCACTTTGCAGCACTACTAACTACTAGACGAACACCAATGCAAATAATATGTATAAAATGTAAAAAAAAATATGTCCATGCAACAAATATACGTATGATTGCATACTGCATATGCCACCAAAAAATAATCATTCATGTAATGATTATTTTTTGGTGTCATATGCAGTATGCAATCATACGTATATTTGTTTTCTTATATATTTTTTTTGATGATCACATTCTGTGCAATTACATATAATAAGTACAATGCATGTGGAATTATATATAATAAGCATAAAATAAAGTAATATTACTATACAAATGTTATGATTTTCAATGGTCAACAAGACATGAATAATATACACCTCTAGTTCACCAGTAACGTGTACATATTCAACAGTAAGCATTTGTATGTTAAAATATAATCTGGAATAATGCCAATTATTTATTTTTAGTATCAAATATTTAGTTAGGTACATGATATTCGTATATTATATGTTATTCGTGCCTTGCTGTCATAATTATTTTTTGCATGGTCATTTATCGCTTCAAGCAAGTTCAGGGAGTCTATATAGAGAAAAATAACCTTAAATACACAGCACAACCAAGACGCTATTGTTGCCACTTATCCACCTTCCTTTTCAAGAATAAATGTTATTTAACATAAATTGTTGTAAAACGTATTATCTTTCAAAGTATGTTAAATTTAGTATAGTTTTTAATTAAATTAGTCTTATTGTAGATACAGCCTTAAAGGAAGGTAATGTTTAGTGATTGAAGAAATAAGTAAATTAGCGATAAGCTGCTTCGAAACATTAATATTTTTGTTGTGATAACGATGGACATCGGCTGTACGCAAAAATAATCACGCACCGCCTGATCCGAGCGTGCATGCGAATGCGCGGAACAAGCAGCGTCCGGCTTGTGAAGCATATCTCCTCCACTCCATCAAAAGGATTATGAAATTACAATTTTTTGATCATTTTAATTTTTAATTAACTTCTTTGTATTATACAAAATAATGTCAATTCAGTAATAATAATTCTATTCAATTCACAAAAAGTATTTTTCATTAAGGTTTTCTTATGACGTTATCACGTAAAATTATCATCTGTAAACCGAAATTACAGTTTTTTTTTTTTTAATACCATATTTACTTTTTAACTGTTTATACGTATTAATAAACAACCATGGTTTTTCTCTGTATACACTCCTTGACTTTAAAACTACCTACGAAAAATAAAATAAAATCTCTACAAAAGCAACCATTGAGAGGAGGTAGGAATTTGTAATTTGTGAGTAAATTAGAGTCAACATCATGTTTTTGCTTTTAAATTTTGCAGCTTATATGTTACAGTTATCCAGCAGGTCTTACAAAATTACAGAACGTTTATGAAGTTTCAAAGATTAGTGCTAATCTCCTCGACAAGTTACAAAAATCGACATCCTAACAATTGTTTCTCATGTAGAGAATGAACTGTACCGTTCACTTCTTAAAAAATAATCTTTTATTAAAAGTATATCTTGATTTGTTTCAATGTGAAACAGAAAGTATTTCATCATTGAAATTGTACCACAAAAATATTTTATTATTTTTTTTTAATTTTTAATATTTTTCCAAAACTGTTTTCATGGTACGATTTACAATATTAGAATACTTTGAACATTTCATTATATATTTATGTAGAGAGAGCATTTCATTATACATCTATTTACAATTATCACAATTGCATTATAAAACCAATTAGTATTGGATTGCTTAGTTATTATGTGTGTGTACGTCAATCCCAAAAATATGTTCAAATGTTTTGTTGTTTATATTTTTCTTTTTGTCGACATTGATTCATTGACTAAAGTCATTGACTAAAAAGATAATTTTTTTTTTATCTTATAACGAATGCTCTATTTATATAATATATAATGAAATGAGTACAAAAATAAATCTAATCTACAACTTAGAAATGATGGTGCTAAAATAAATGAAGACATCATTGCCTACAGTTACTGAAAATAATTGAAAATTATGTCTTAATTTTACATTATTTTACTACTTCAGCCCTTTTGAGGCTGAAACGCACGCAAACATGTGACTATAAACGGGACAGTTTGTGGCTTCGGTTCTCACTCGAGGAGGTGAAATATTTTATATTTTCTTTTTCTCGCTCTGGTAACGCAATGCTTCAATTTAGGGAAAGTGGGGAATAGAACAGAGTCTTAACACTAGGTTCTCATGTTTCCTCTGCCTACCCTGCCACGGGATACAGTGTGAGGCTGAAAAAAAACATCTAAAAATTATGAATTGCAGATAGAGATATAGAGACCTAATATCAGACACATGGTTTTTTAAAGTACTTTGGCCGTTGTTACCCGTTAGCCGTCGTTAGTGGCTTATGAGCTGTTGGAAGGCCATGATATTGAAACAATTATTCTTTGGATCACGACGAAGGTATTGTCTTCTATATAACCGTGGTACGTTTGGTCACATGTTGCCTTATTTGGCATACTTATATTATATATTTTTTTTATTTATAAATGAAGACACTATATAAAGGTAAAATTTACTAAGTAACAAACTTCCGAGATTTGAATTAAGTATATAACTAGGTTGTAGTTTGGTTTAGTATAATTTATTAGCAATATATTATACCAGTATATTATACCAGTTAGGTACCGTCCATACCAACTATTTTGTGTTTGTATTAGGAATTAATCACCTCTTAGTAACTCTTACCTTTACAAATAACTTATGTCCGTATGTATGTGTTATAGTACCTTCTTTTATTGTAGCACCATTATTGTCATAGTTTTCACTTCGCATTCAGACTTTCAATCGCCTACACATACAACACATCAACGTACATTCCTGCCTTTATTATGAGGCCCCAAATATATATTTACATATTCATCGACCATTATTAAATACAAATATATAAAATAAATTAAGATAATTAGAGAGATCAATCAGGCACCCTAATAATATTTAAATAGGTTTAATAAAATTCATTGATTGTGCTACTGTCTGTTTCATGAGATCGTCTCTTCGAGATCGAATTGCCATTTCGTTAATTTATTGTACAATTTATATTGAATAAGTTAGTAAAAGCGGCGTTGAGTTTCGCCATTCAACATGCACTGTGTCAAATTCGGCGGAAAGGGAACGGAGTGTCTTAACACTAGATTGCCAAGTTCTTCTGCCTACCCTGCCATATACGGCTACATACAGCTTGTGTTAGTTGAATAATTATACTTACATCCTGTCGATGAACATGTACACAAATATACACTTATTTACATACACATTTGCACCACTTTCATCCAAACTTCATATCATTTATACCGACTTTATTAAATCTCTACGTAGCTAGCGTTACTAGATCTTGGCTGAAAAGTAGTATCGAAGCGTGTTAGAGGCTTTGTGTCTTAACTGTAATTACATGAGGTTTTTAAAATTTTTATATATTACAAGTTTTTATAGAGTATAATATAATTACTAACAATTGTCATTATCGTTAACTTCGGTGGAAAGTGCAAAACGCGGCATGGTTGATATTTAGGTACTACATCTATGTAGTCAAAACCAAAACTGTTCTTTTATTTTTTAGCACATAATAGATAACATTACGTAGCTATATGATTTTAGTTTTTATAGACAAAATATCGACGTTCCTAACAGTTTTTTAAATAATCAATAATTACATACTTGTGTAGTCAAATTTCTTATTGAGCAATTGATGGTAATATTTCGTATAGTAGATCCCCAATATCGGAAGAGATTAATTATGATTAATAGTGCTTAGCAAGAAGGTATATTCGTTGAATGATAATCTATTTTATTTATACAATACAAATATATTGGAATATCCCATGAGTAAATGGAGAGTGGAGGCTGCCATGGCACGATAAAGCAACATCTAACTTGAGCTTTAATTAATATACGATTTTTTGTATTTAAATAAAATTCATTAAATTTCTGTTATAAGAAAACCTGCGGCGATATCCGCCTCTCATAAAGCAATGTTTCGAATTTGATTTGCAAGTTTTCGATTGATTGCAACCTTCTGAGAACAGGCTCTCTCGTTTTACTCTGTTATGGAGGAAAAAAAGTGAAACGTAAAAAGAAATATCCCCATGAAAATTACTTTTAAGACACAGCCCTTAATATATCGATTCTTTGTGATCTAATGAAAAAGGCTTAGTTAGTCTAGCGGATAAATACGGAACCCGAGAATTCTTTTTCGAGATGAATTTCCAAAATATTTATAAAGTTTGCTTGATCACAAATTACCTAAAATGATCGACAACTTTATTCTAAATTGTTATATTTATATGATTTATTAGAAGTGCTCATTATTCAGATCTATTTCTCATGTAGTTCTTTACGATTCCGTTTTTTATATAGTTTTTTACTTAATACTTTAGCGCCTGAGGTAGGAACAAGCTACGATGCTACTAGTAAGCCAGCAATTTTTTTTTTTCGTTTTTTTTAGTAAAATCTACATCCTTATATCAGGTTATTGAGGCAAAACATCGTTACAATGGACGCAAATAGTGTAATAGGATTAGTAATCGCTTATTTAGTATAGTAAAAAATATTTTTTGCTCGCCGTGGAGTTCCTTGTGTCATTAAAAAAGACGATATTTAAGTATTACGTTTTATAACCGCACTACTAATACTATCCACGCACTACTGTTAAGGGCATATGATAAACGTAGCCAGTACATATTTTCTTATTATAGGTACCTATACGTTTCTGTTAAAGATGAAATTTTCTATATTCATAGAAATATTTTTATACTTAAGGAGCTGGAATCGATGAATAGACCAAACCAAACAACCAAACCAAAGTCAACCAGTTCTTGTTTTATAAATTGAAAAATTAGTATAGATAATACAGATTGATTTTGATTTTATTAATTTATAAAATAAGGTATCAAAATATTTCAATGATTATAATAATAAATTTACCTAAAGCTTGTTGCAATAATATATATATATATATATATATATATATATATATATATATATATATATATATATATATATATATATATATATATATATATATATATATATATATATATATATATATATATATATATATATATATAACAAAATGTTCTTTATAAATCAGATCAGATTATTTAGAAGAGACAGCTTTAAGCAGTTAATCTAATAAAGAAATTTAATTTCGTCATGATTACTATGTGATCATTATGAGTTCTGCTGCTATATGGATTTTAGTACAAAAATAAAACAGTAATAGTACAAAAATGAAACAGTAATAAAATCAAAGTAAGTTACTAAAAATGACTAAAATATGAAGTGGTTTAGAATCATTGTGGTTTAGAAGCATAGCCGTGGCGGTAAACGCAACAGGTAATGAAATATTTTATATATTCATTTTCTCACTCTGGTAACGAGGCTATGCGCGCCGTTGAGATCCACCAACACGCTATGTCTCCAGAAATCGGCGAAAGGGGAACACGATTTTAGTCAGTTTGCCCTGCTATGTGCGGGGTACAGCGTGAAACTACATTTGTATGTATTTATTTAATATAAAATCTATGTGCTTTTTCGTAAATTAGTTTTGAATTATAACAAAAAAACGTAACAACCAATCAATTAATGTAGCTGTCATTTCTAAATTCAATCATGAGATTTCATGATTTATTTACGCATTTGCACCAATAACCTGATACCTTAAATACTATTATTGCTGTTGGTTTCAAATAAACACTATATGAACACTACAAAGAATACAGTAATATGAAATTTTGAATTGCAGGAGTTCAATCTCAACTGCAACCTTATCTACAAATGTCCAATGGGTTATTTTATCATCCGTATAATGCAACCTCCGTGGGTAATAGATATTTTTTATAGATTTTAATTTTTTTATTTTTTTTTTAATTTTTTATGTATTTTATATTTTTTTATTATTTTGTATACGTTTTTTCATTTTTTTCCTTTTTGTTTTTTTTTTACTTATATTATTTTTTTATTACAATTGTATTGTTATATTTTTGTAATGGTATGTATATGTTCGCATGATAGAGCAATACGAAGGGGAGTATAGAGCATATGATCGAATGTAATGCGAAAGTTCAAAATTGACATTAGTTGCTGCAAAAATAAGATAGCGCCATCTTATTTATATTTTCATTACCACCAATTTAAAAACTCCCTTTTGGTGTATTTTGAAGTTTCATGATAATGCATATCCATATGTATAAGAGCCACGGCGGCTTTTATTCTTATACACCCTTTCTTACACTGTTAACACGTTCATTGCCAATCACGCGACATCGCGTGATCTCAGTTCTTTTTTATTAGGCCCTTCACGCGACGTCGCGCGAAGCAACCGAAAAGCTTTCGTTGAAGCATATTGCTTGGGGCTGAGCGGTATCACAAATATGTTTTTCTAAGGGCATCTAGAGAAAGGTCTGGGCTAACGAAAAATGAACGTGGCCATTAGAATCATGCGATAGTTTTTGTGTTACAGAATTTCTTAGTTCGCTAAGTGTCGCCGCTCGTGCGGCCGGCGTTCTCGTTTTTGATTTTATACTTTTATATAAAATTTACGCTTATTTTTCTTATAAAAATATTATATTTGTTATAAAACAATATTTATAATGAGCGATCAACCTGGTTCCTCTAGAGGAAAACAAAAGACCAATTGAGCGACCTCCGTGAAAGCAATCAAAACGTGTTTTGCTATTGCACGTACCAGATATTCTGAAAACATTAGAAAACTCTGATGTTGATGATTTTGTTTAAAGTTGAACAGTGGAGAGTTGAAGACCGATTTTTTTATTGCTTGATGATGATGAAAGCAGTTCATCCTTGGAGTCGGAAGATCGCTATAATATATATCGCCTCAACCTTCTAGTTATAACTGAAGAAACGGAGGAGGTAAATGAAGCGGTTGAAGAGTCAGAAAACTAATGAATAATATTTTTGTTTTGATAAACCTTGAAAAATGATTTGCTTACTAAGACTAATAAAAAATATCATGTTCCTAATTGTTATCCTAAAACAGTAAGCTTCTTTGATATTTTGTTTATTTCTGTGTCATGTGATTCAAATAAAAATAATTGATTTTAAAAATAGTTTTATTTTGTTTTATTATTCAATTCATAATTGAATAAAACTGCTATATATCTCTTCACGCGACGTCGCGCGATAGGGCCAGTGAGGATAAATGTACATTGCACATGGCCCATCACGCGACGTTGCGTGATGTATAACTATATTGTATAAAACATAATACGAATATACTAAGACTATAAACGCACTCGCAAATAATATTTGCAGTACTTAAGAATTAATTAATGTAAAAAACATATATGAGCCACCAGTTGAAAATTCCAATTTTACCTTTGGCAATGAACGTGTTAAGACACAGGATATATCTAAGCGTGTGTAAGATTTCAAATTTGAGTCTTGTAGAAACAGACGATCGTTTGTGTTCGCGAGTGTGCATACTTTGTGCATTCCCTCCAATAAAATGACAGACAGATTTGTGTTGCATAAATCGCTACTATACTCCTCTCCATTGTTCTATGCAGACACATCGCACAACAGATATATGTACGTAGAACATACAATTAATTCAAACCAGGACATAAATATACGAAACAAAATTATAAAATAAATAAAAATAACATAATGAATGTAGACTGTTTGCGCCTTGGTTATTCTTGACTTTTTTGATTTCTAATTATCTCCTACATTTTACTTCTTCTGTTGAAAAATCCTGATGGTAAGTCACTCTATTTTTTTTGTCTTTCTCTTAGAATTAAAATTAATTGTGCAACATTAAACTGGATGAATTCAGATTTTCCTTATAAGTAGCAGCGCCAAAAAGTGAAACAGCTTTAGAAAAAAAACATACTATAACAAAAATTCTATGAAACTTAATAAAAATTAATAATTCACTCAAAATCATTAATTTGAACCGACCTCCCCACCAAAGACTTACGCACCAAAAAGTAATATACTTAATGCAAACATAATACACATAGATTAAGTTAAAAAAAATAAAACCAGTAGTCAGCACTAGAGATTGCAAAATACGGAGGATTTATATTACTGTATTGATTGTGTACATTCGATTTTTTGTATTTTACAGCTACTGAAAGGTATTGCTTACTAAGAGAATAGCACGTATCTCCTTCCTCCTCGTCATAATAATTGAAATAAATATGATTAAAAAACTTAACATATCTAGCGTATACATGCAAAGCTTTCAAATAAAAATGTATATCCTGAATATTAGAGATCAGTTACTGGGATATTATTCAATATAATCTCAAAATAGTCTTCTTGTTGCGCTTAATAGAAACATTAGAGCTCACCTTAGACTGATCTACAGATGACTTGATTTATACCATTGATTTATACATTAATACAGACACCTCCTGGTGGTCGCTGGCTCGGGGAAACATGGAATGGATATATTAGTCTTAAATAAATAAGCTGTTGCTGTGAACAGCTATCGCCCCGATTCATAAGATCTTCTTGGAAAGAATCTCTATGCTAATGCATTCCTTGATGGATCAAGTGATTTTTTAAAAGTAGATCTAGTAGTGTGCTACAATGTTTAACCACCCATTTGATGTGCATTCAGTGTTCTCACTGAATCGGGGTTAAGGATTAGGGGAAACGATGACTACTATTACTGACAACATTTATCCATTCTTAAATCTATGACACATGTATTATATAGACCAGATAAGTAGACATATATTAAGTTCTGGTCATGTTATTATACTATAGATAGATCACATAAATCCATAATTAACATTATTTGGAGGCAAGTTTTGCAACTTGTTAATAATTATGGACCTTATGTGTGTGCAAACCATTTAGGGTCGAAGAAAACAAGAAGCACAGGGGGCACAAACTGCCCTAGAGGGATGCTTATCCTCTCGAAGTATACAACCTTAACTTTTTTAAACAGGATAAAAAATAGGAGTTAGATTTGGGTATAGATACTATAGAACGCGTGTCAATTGGAGATAAAGTTTTAGCTTTACACAAAAATGTATCAGTAATTTCAATAAAATTTACTTACACAAACTCAATCAGCGACCGACACACTAATTAGGTAGTACACTAATGGAATGAACGGTAAATAGAATGTAATTATATTATCGTGCATTACAATAGTGTTCTTAGAGAAAGGATTGCCGCAATGGCGGTGGTAGTGGAAGATCGTGGGAGCGCTAGGCGAAGGGCGCTAAGGGTAGCGTGAAAAAAGGCATGATATCGATGCTTCTAGTGATATGCTTGCTGGCACCAAGTACCTGCAAGATGTTTTTGCGTTTGCATAGATATCATGACATGAAGTGGTCTTCCTACCTTCAAATCTCATCACATAATTTTAGGTTATTCTATCTACTAAATGTTCGAACTGTATATTTTATGTTCGATAATATTGTTGCAACAACCGTCTGACCACTACATGTTTCAAAATATCGACTTACCGCTAAAAATACTGGCTCATCGATATTTTTTTGAGATCAATTAAATAGAAATGCATTCCAAGGGGAATTAGCATTCTGTTTACTTGTTAACGCTACGAAATATAAGAAGATGACTAGGAGGACAAAAACGCAGTTTAGCAAGTAAACAGGGAATAGAGAAGCGGCATTTTGCCAGATATATGATTTTTTAGTTTAAGTTCAAAGTGCCTTATTTAATACTGTAATAATACTGCCCGATTATCCTATCACATTATCTACGCAGTCTGTTAAAATTTTTCAGAATCCATCAAACCTTCGGGCTAAAAAGCTTTAAGTGACCTATGTACTATAATTTTAATCCTAATAACTTATAGCTAAAAATGTTAAAAGCTCATACGAAACTTCGTTCGTGTGGTCATAATCCAGTTTTATATTTTAAATGTGTATATCCATTATATTATAGATGTACCGTTGCGTCATCGTAGTAGCCGCAGTGAACTGGGCTTGACTTACTAGTACGGTACAGCTTAATGATGAGGTGGCTTGTACCCATGGGTCATCCGTTCTAGAAACCTATGAAGATCGTGGAACCGTGGCCGCTGCATGGGCTCCCGACGCCAACATTCATGCATAAGATCATAAAGCTCCCGTCGACAACGCGGTGGCGGAGCAGCAGGGACGCGCGCGCCTCTACCACCCCGACGCCATTCACTGGCATTGGCTACCACCTATAAGAATGTTTAAGTTCTAACCACCTCACAAGCAAACAAAATTATGAATGCAACTAAAGAATTCTTCTTGGTATTCATGGAAAAATGTTCGACAATACATATACATTCGCATTGGCATATATCTGCTATGCGAAATAGTTTTTGAACTCCTACAAATTATTTATAACACATAATTGTATCCAAAATAATTATAAAATACTATAAAAATATCTTTAAAATAAATACCTGATCATCATTCATTTCTTCAAAAGGCTTCGCGACACAATAAGTGAGTACTTCCCATACCGTAACTCCGAAAGACCAAACGTCGCTAGCAGGTGAATACACTCCCTAAAATTAAACATAAAGTTATATATCCGAAATATGCAGCATACACTTTAAGTAGGAAAGTGAATATTATTTATTTTATTAAATTTCTTTAATTTACCATCAACAAACTTTCCCAAGCCATCCAACGTAAGGGCATGCGAGATCCATCCGCCATAATGTGGTAGTCACCAACGAATTCCTCACAAAACATTGCATAGTCAGAGACTTTAATGTGGAGATCGTCGCCGACTGTTACGTTTCTACAAGAAAGATTTATGAAAATTAATTTTGGGTCACTTATTAAAAGCTTTCTTGTAATTATATCAATATATAAAGTATCTATAATAACCTGGCGGCGAGGTCCCGGTGCACTAACTCGAATGATTCCAGATACTTCATGCCGTTCGCTATTTGGCAGCCGATGTGTATCAAACTCGAATAACTAGAAAGTAATTGCCATTTATTGAAATCATTACTTTAACTACTTTTAACACATTAAAATAGATTTATGATGATTTACCTCAATCTTCGCTCCGTCTTCAGAATCGTCGGGAGAGGAACAGCGTCCCCGCGGTCGAGTGCCGCGCATGGGGGTTCTAACAGGCTCAATCCAAGCACTCGTGCGAGTTGTGGATGCTTCAGCCCTGCTCCCCATGTAGCTTCGCGAGCAAACGCCGCTCTATAACAGACGTACCTCAAGTCAGCCACAACGCTCTTATATAATTAGCTTTAAAAGGATTTTTTACGTCAAATAGAGGTAAGTTATCCCATACTTCACATCGCTATGGCAGCCGCGCCATAAAGTTTTCACGACAACAAGGCGGCGGCGACCGCCACTGGGGGATTCCTCGTCGCTCAGTTCTTCGATACCATCCGTCTCGCAGATCTGGAGCTAAATATCATAAATTAATGTTAGTATATTTGATACAAACTAACTACGATTTTTACAAATCAACAGAAAACCCATATTGACTTTTACTATGGCATAACTTTTATACATATCAACAGATCTTCAAGAAATTAAATCAATTGTTTAAGTTTTGATCGAAACTGCTCATCATCCTAAGCAAGTTTTGTTAAGACGTCTATTCTATATTTATTATGTAAACCATAAGATGCTGGTCTCTTAAGAACCTTAAGTAAACGTACTTCAGGAGTTCTAGTTTCCAGAACAAATTATACCCTATGTTGCCCAGGATTATTGACTATAAAACAAAGAAAGTATCTTTCAAATCCGTTTTAGTTCCGGACATTATCGTGTGCAAACAGAGACACATACAAACATACTGGCATTTTTTTTCAAATCTTTACTCTTATACTGTATTTTATTTTTATTGAGGAAAAAAAATGTGCTGACATAATTTTTTACTGTTTTATTATATAAAAAATCGTTCGTATTATTGTAATATTTTTTTGGTTTACAGGGTTAGCTGCAGAGGTTTACAATAATTCATTATTAGGCTCTCCATGCTCATGTTAAAAATGAAAGAAATGCTTGAACCTACACCATATGTTTCGCACTAAATATTTGTAGTTGTTTTATTACTCACTCACTAATAATTATATCAAGATATTCTTTAAGTCAAGCGTCTAAAATTAAAAAGAAAGAATTTAAAATTTACATTTTTATTCCATGGCACGAAGGGAAGTTCTTAAGGAAATAGTTCTTAAGCACGTAAATAGTGAGGGGAGGTAGGGAATTTCCTGTATATTTCACAAAAGCCTACTTTGGCCCAGTTTCTAAGTTTACCGAGCATGGAAAATGACTTTGCGTATAACGGATTTGCAAATCTTGAGAAAAAGCTCTCTTTAAATTAAGGTGCATGGATTTCGATAGGGTTGTGCACAAAGTTGCAATATCATACAATTTTATGGCACATATGGAATTGTTCAATGCATATTAAGTACAAAAATATTCCAATGCTAAAAAGGTCTTCTCTAGCTGGCATTTTTTATCCTTGAGTAACTTAATACAAGGGATAGGGCGCTACCAAGATAAAAGGATAGGGTAGTTATGATTCCACTCACATCGGGTGGCGTTAAGAGGGTTTGCGTGTGATTCGATGACTGTTTTAAAGGTTTGCTTAAAACTTCAGGGTGGGCGATAGCTTGTAATACGTACCTGGGGCGGAACACTTTCTTTTGCTTAAGTGAAAAAGTAATGTTATATTATTTCTTCTCATATCATATATGTGTATATATATAACTTTATTATTTTTGTTTTTTTCTTTATGATACATTACTATAATTACTTATATAAAGCGTAAGTTATGTCATTTAAAAAGTCAAGTCGAACAAAAAACGGCACAGCCGAACTATTCTATTTTTTAATGCTTTTTCGTCTCCCTATAACTTAGTTGTGGATAAAACTAGAAGCTTGCAATTTCAATAACCAAGCAGACGTGGTATAAATACGATGTATTTCAATTTTCATTAAATTTGAGTCAGTAGTATTACAGTTATAACTAGTCAGATTTATAACTTGGACACTCACACATATACAATATATCACCTTACAATATATATTTTGTCTAACAAAAGTTTATTGGTGTATGATAAGTAATCTGCATTAAATAAATCGGATTGTTTAAGTTCGGCGAAAAGTGGGGAGCGGAAGTGAAGTCTTAACACTATGTTCCCAAGTTCCCTCTACCCTGCTATGTGCGGGATACAGCGTGAAGCTGCGATTACCGAGTCAATTTATTTATTTAAACCAAAAAAATAAAAAATAATAATGGACTTGTATTGCATGTATTTCACGGCTTATGGTAGAAGATCTTAGTTCCGGGATTTGGTATTTAAAATTATATTTTTGATGGCATAGCATATTTATTTTGTGTGTTTTTTATAAAGGCATTTTATAGCAAGATCTGATTTTTTCAATAAGAAAATATTTCATTCCCTTTATTAATATTATTAAATATTTACACAAAATACAAACAAATAAAAGTAAGGTATAAAGAATATTTGAAAAATATCTTCTTAAATAAAAATCCTATATGTTTTCGTATGTGGTGCTACAGTGCTTTAAGCGATTACTATTTTCTTTAAAAAAATAATCTTCAAAATGTTTATAAAAATAACACACATGAAATCTAACTTACATGAAATCGTTATTAACGATCATCATCATAAATTCAATTGCTACAATTTTTATTGAGTTTTAATTGCTATATTTATGATTCATCTGGTTATTGATAATTAATTACTATATGTTGACGCTAACGAATGTTACCTGACTAATTAGTTAAATGATATGTGACGCGTTTCATGTACTCCGTATTTATAGTTTTTAATAATTATAATTTATACGTGCAACTTTATTTAGATTAAAAATTAACTACAGCGAACAATTATAAATATTATTATTCCTGTGGTAGAACAATATTGGTAAAAATTATAAAAGCAATAAGAAGTATCCAATCTTTAATTAATTTCCTTAGTGTACTGAGTAAATATTAGACATATCGTAAATTATATTATGGTAAAAGTATAAAATAAGCGACCGTGGCTATTAAAGCGCGGGGTGTTGGGTGGCCGTTGGCGGGCGTTCGTGAGTGTGAGCAGATTGCATTTTCTTGCTACGGCCAGTAATCAATTTTTATGAGCATTTTCGTAGCCCGGCACTCTACGTACCTTCTTTCGTCGGAAAGGGAAACTTTTCCCCTCGCGACAAGCCATGGGTGTAAACTAACTCGCCTTCGCAATTATTACCTCTCTGGAATTTAATCTAGTAAAATTTCATTTAGTTTAGTGAACTTTGGATGGAATTCGACTTGGCAAGTATTGTTTTAAGCCACGGCTATCGCAGAGGCTGGCTAATGTCTATACGTGGCGGCTTGTAGTTTGTAAGCTTTAAACTGTGGTACTGTGTTAAATTAATTCCTAGGGATGTCTGAATTTTGCTTTGATAAACCTACAACAATTTAGGTTTTAATGCTTTGGCTTAATATATTTTTTATTTTTATTAACTGTTGTATAAATAAATACAAAGGTTTTATTTAGTAGCGTATTACATTTAAATAGATACTTAATATCACAATGAATTTTATGCCGTGATATTGTAAGGGAAAGAACATGGCAACTTATGGAATGTATTCTGTGGAACAGTGCCGATTTCACTATGGATTCTAAAGATTAAACATTTATACTTTACATTAGCGACACCCTTGCGGCTTCGCCCGCTTGAATTAAATATTCGTAAATTTACTAATCTGCATTTCTTTTGTAATATCATTTTATAAACAATATTACCTATATTTAAAAGTAAAGTTTTAGTCAATTTAATCAAATAGTATTTCTTGCAATATTTTCTGCTGTTTTTTAGGATATCATTTTTAAAATGGTATTTTTTTATAAAGAGATTAAAATAAAACAAAGACTAAATTTTAAATGTACCGAAAATAATTATCACTAAGAATACATATACAATACTGCAATTAAATCGGTTCAGAGCTTGGTTTTGACAAAAAATAAAAAAAAGACAGTTTATGGTTATATTCTTTCTTCTATGTTATTAAATGCACTTATAACATTTTTTCTTATACGGTTTTATTGCAAGTATGATTATCTACTATTTACATAATTATATTATTACTTACTAATACAACGCAAAATAATATTATGAGAGTTAATTTATTAATATAATATTTGTATTTTAACAAAAAAGGTAACAAATTAATAAACATTGCCACCGGTGTTTCCTTTTCCCTTTATATTGTAGAGTGCTGGCTTATGTCATTTTACGAACTATAATTTGGTTGACTGTTTCAAAGTTTTTAATGTCAAACTAATGCTAAAAACAAATACTGTTTACTCAAATAGTACTAGTACTCTAATAGTAGCCATTTGAGAGACTTAAGTTAAGCTTTTGCATTTTAGCATTTGTGATTAAATATGTGACGAATGCAAAGCTTAGAACTTGCGGACTAATTTTCTATGAACAAAAAACATTTTTTTTAGATGAAAACTTTGTAAACTTGTAAAGAATACTCATAAAGTTCAAAATATAAGTGAATATATATAATAAATGTCATAGCAGGAAAAGGACTGTAACTTGTACAACTCGAATATGCTGCCGGGCTCGTACTAGATGCACGATAAAATGCAACTATGCCGGAATCTAGTAAAATTAAAAGCACGGTTGTGGTATAAGTTTTACAAATGTTGAATATTAATATTATATTACAGAATCCTTTTATATTAACACACAAACCAAATAATTGTTTTTTATTAAAGGATTCTTTAATATTTTTTTTATCTTAATAAAAAAAATATATCTTTCAATAATTAAATTGTTCAAAGATAAAATTAAGTATTTTATGCCTTAGAACAAGCCCCTAAAAATATAAATTAACTAATGTTTCTTAATACTGCTGTTATTAATTAAAGAACTAATAAAGGCAGGACTCTACGAATATATTAATTACATCACTATTTATAACATACCTATTTTACATTAGCGATTCCCTGTATTCTATTAAGATTTAAGAGGCTTATTTCGTAATCCTAATTGACAGATGCTTTTACATTACAGGAAAACCATTTCATCGTCAGCATTAAAGTGTGTTTGTTACTAATTAATAAAACTTAAAAATGATCTTATTATATTCATATTTTTTAATAATATTGCTGATATATGCCCTTAGTATAGAATCAACAAAATTCATATTATAAATTTGATTCTTTACGATTTTGTGAGTGTTCTATTGTACCTTAATATCCTAGTATATATAATCAGCTTTAGATAACATTGATTTTACACATTATTTATATATATCATTTTGGTTTCGAATGGAAATATGAACATATATACATTTATAGATTATTTTAATTTACAAAGACTACAAACTTATAATTGTAGTTCATTTCGTACTACATAAATACATATGCACGCAAACTTAAGTTTGCCAAATTTAAGTATATTTACCTCAGTAAGCGAGTCCAACTTGCACTTTATCGAGTTTTTTTACATTAGCAACAAAAATGTTTTACTTACTTTTTAAAAATTCCTATTTTATAACAAAAACACGAGATAATGCCAAGTTATATATAATACATTATAAAGGGCGGGGTTGGGTTCTATTACAGCTCAATTTGCCTTAAAGAAGATAACTGTCGTATCTCTTGAAATTCGTAGAATTAAAAGTATATTTCGTTTCTATTTTATTGATATTTTTTACAACCTTACAAAAGTTTTCATAAAAAGAAATGTTTTTTTTTTGTTCATAGAAGGGAGATTATTCCGCAAGGTCCTATCTTTGGACTTGTTTTATATGAATACAGTCTACTAAACTATAGTTCGTAAAATGAGCCAGCACAATACCATATAAAGGAAGAAGGAAAGACTTTTAGTAACATTTTCAGTAAAAATACAAGTCAAATTAAGTCTTATACTAATGTATTAATTCTAATTATAAAATTTTGCGTTATATTTGTAAGTTATAATATAATTATGTAAATAGGAGATAATTAAACTTGCAATAAAATCGTAACCGAGCGGTCTGTACGTTGAAGATATTTAAGAAAAATGTTATAAGTGGTATTTAATAACATAATAGAACCAAAAACTATGTCCTTTTTTATTTTTTGCGTGTTTTTCTGTGAAAACCAAGCTCAAAACCGATTTAATTGCAGTTTTGTTTTTTCTTAGTACTATTATTTTATATATATATATATATATATATATATATATATATATATATATATATATATATATATATATATATATATATATATATATATATATATATATATATATATATATATATATATATATATA
>DWMZ01000087.1:0-25000 GCA_018249855.1 Eueides tales michaeli
ATATATATATATATATATATATATATATATATATATATATATATATATATATATATATATATATATATATATATATATATATATATATATATATATATATATATATATATATATATATATATTACTATTCTTTCATTTCTCAATAATAATAAGCCAGTTGTGAAACTCGCATATAAAATATTTAAATATATAAGTATATAAAAATTTAATATTCTTTGAAGAAAGTTTTTTTTTTAAATATTTGACCGTGTACAAAACTTTTCACCACCAGCATAAAATTGTATATAGTAATCCAATGTACAATATAAACATACACAAAAACATTGTAATAATGTCGCAATAAAAAGCTTACCTTTAAAAGTTGTTCTCTTTGCTTTCGTCTTTTTTCAATTATTTGTTCTTCTGTCTCCTCCTCATCATCTGTGTTAATAGATATATCAAGTTCTTCATCACTAGAACTGGCAACTTCTTGAGATTGTGCCTCTTGGGTTGAGTTCTATAAAATTTATACTACATTATGAAGAATATGGTAGTGAGGGTATTTTTACAAAACATAGAAAAACGATTATTAGAAGTCATGCCATTTAGTAACAACCACCACACCAGTATAATCAATTAACACAATATATTTTGACGCACCTTTCTTTTATCCTTATCATCCGATTTGTGATATTTATCCCTAGAGCGGGCCGTGAGCCTGTCTTTGCTGCGGTCGCGTGATCTTCGCTCGCGATCAGAGTGCCGCCGGTCGCGTCTTGCGATTGAAGATCGATCCCTTGACCGCCTGCCGTGATCCCTGTCTCGACGTCTCACTTCAGACGAGCGGTGTTCCCTGTCTCGATCTCGGTCTCTGTCTCGTTTCGATCTGTCCTTATCCCTTTCGCGTTCTCTTTCCCGCTCGCGTTCTTTATCTCTGTCCCGCTCTCTGTCTCTATCTTTCTCCCGTTCTCGTTCTCTATCGCGTTCCCTATCCCTTTCGCGCTCCCTTTCCTTGTCGCGATCTCTCTCCTTGTTCCGTTCTCTGACTTTGTCTCTTTCTCTTTCGCGTTCTCTTTCTTTTTCCCGTTCCCGCTCTTTGTCTCTGTCAGATTCAGCTTTACGTCGTTCACGTTCTTTGCGTTCTCGATATTCTTTTTCTTCAATTTTTTTATTAAACTCCTTTTTACTTTCTCTGTTAATGATCACTCTTAAATCTTCTTCTTGACGTTTGGACTTATGTTTCTCTTTTTCTGAAGATCGTTCGTTGCTTAATTTGTGTTTACTATTTCTTTTTTGTTCAGTATCATGATCTCGTTTTTCTTTCTTGCGACTCGGGCTCCTTAATTCACTACCTACACGTTGAATTTCCTCCTTCGAAAGCTTTACAGCATAATCATCTTCGCTATTCTCCGAATCATAAGCAACTAAGCGAGCTTGGATTAGCTCCTTTTGTTTCATTAATTCCTCAAGATTCAGGTCATCTTCAATTATTGTTATCTCCGGACTAGCACAATCGTCTTGATAATTTTCTGCTTCAGAGTTGGAGGATACTATTTCCAAAGTATCCACTTGTCTTGTGTGTGTGTTACGACTACTGCTACGCGATTCTGCTTCTCTTATCTGATGATCACTTCCATTCTTAGGATTAGTCATTTTTAAAGTATCAATTAAAGGAGTATCTAATGACGAGGAAGCTTTAACGGTAGTTTTACATCGTCTTGATTTTTTTATTAGTTCCTCTACATCAGATAATGAAGTTTCACTTTCTTGCCTTGGACTTTTATACTTTTCTTTTTTAGATTTTTTTCTTTTCTTGTTTACCTTCTCCTCATGCTCCCATGTAGATTTTTTATGCTTCTTATGTTTTTTAGTTCTTTTCTTTTTCTTATTTTCATCATCTTGACTATCTCCATTTAAAGACTTTTCAAAATCATGCGTCTTACTGAAACAAAAAAAAAACACAAGGCATACTTACAATGTTTTGTTTAAAATTCTCTCCTTTCTTGCTTTTGCTTATAAAACATTGCATAAGCCTGCAAGATTATAAACAAATAAAATACAATGGAACATCATTCTAAATTCATTGTATCAATATAACATACCGGCTTTTAATATTGTTCTTGGTGAGTGCTATAGATAAATCTAAACAATAACTTGAATAACTCATTATGTTAGGATTTGAAACCAAAAAAAATATGTATAGAAAACACCAAAATATTTTGATTATATAAATGACAACTATGTTTTAGTCACTACCTAAGTGACTTCATAGCAGCTGACATTGATTAAAGTCAAAATATAACAAAAAGTATTTCTATATTTTCAGAATTACATGAATACGTAAAAATATAAAAAGTACTGTATAAAACATAAATGTTAACAAAAATAAATTAGATTTGTAGAGGCAAAATGAGTGGATCAGATCATTAACTAACCTACAACTATACACATAAATAAAATATGGTACAAGGACACAACCATGCAATAGGTTGTGTACTTGATTCTTCAGGTCCGGTACTTAAATGATGTTTCCAGCTTGCCAGGTACTTGATTGATTTGCAGGTACTTGATTCTTACATGAGAAAATGAAATTTGTCAATGATAGTGATGCAAAGCTAAGCATTGACTTCCTCCAAATAACATACAATATGTCAAGAATTGGGCAGAAAGTAGGGAACAAATCTTAATGGAAAAGGAGTGTCTTAACACAAAGTTCCCAGGCTCCCTCTGCTTACTGTGATTTTCCCACCCAGCATAAAAAATATATATTTTGGTTCAACTAGAAATGCATTAATTTACTATATATATATTGCAGAAGTAACAACTTAACTTTTATATTGCCTATAGGTGGGTAGACAAAGGAAACATTTTAAGACACTCCATCCCAATGATGGGAATTTTTTTGACAACATGAAACATAGTTATTTAATGTACAACTTACTCTTTTCCCATGTCTTTCCTGATTTGATCTGTTTACAATTTAAAGTAATATCTGAAAAAAAAATATAACACAATATGTAATGTATTTTTTATTAAAATATTAAGAATTTATAGTATGTGAATTTATGATGTATCAAAAATCTATTAATTTTAAATGTATTATACAAAACCAAATATATGCAATACAGTTGTATGTATTATTACAAGTAATTGCCTTTATAAATATTGAATACCTATCAAAATTGCAAACTACAATAATTTTCTATATATTTAGGTGTAATGTAATTGCTAATTAAATACTTTATTATATAGATGCACTGCACTGCACAAATATCAATAATGGTCACAAGTCGAAAGAAAATTTTACTGTACAGAATATAGATATAAAATAGATTTTTCTTCAAATATTAAGCATTAAACTTGTACACAGATACAATATTATTCTAAAATTAAGTCATGTTCTTGATGTACTTGTTCTGAATAAGAGAATGTGATATAATTAATAATAGAATCAAGATAGACTTTAACTAAATATAAGCCTACTAAATAGGGTACCATAAAAACAAAAAACAGTTTGTTTGTAACCTTAAAAACGCAAACTTTTACGTCTTGCATCTGCACAAATATCATTAATGGTCACAAGTCGAAAGAAAATTTTACTGTACAGAATTATTGAACATTGTTTTAATTTTAGACATAGTTCTACCAATAACAATTCTAAGATTATACAAATATTATATTACTTCATATCACAAAAATAATAACGATCATAATATCACATTCCTTACGCCCTCCAAGACGCATTTTTTTACATTCATATATTTTATTCTCCTTTGAACAGTAACCCCCTAGCAATCAATATTGCCCATTCTAGCAAACATTACTTTTAAGAAATTTTGGAGGAAATTTTACCGAAATATTAGTTGGCGTTGTTTTTTATATCAATGCACAGGCGCTAAGAATATATTATACGTTAAATATATTAAGGAATATCAAATTGATACAAATATCTATTGACCGACAAATAAATATATTGATTTTTAGTAATTAGTAAACGATGTAATTAGTTTCTAATCCAACGTGACATTACCGATCAATCCTCCATATCTGGAGAATACGAGATAGAGTATTCCATAGAAATTAGAATAGACAATATTATTGTATAGGTATAGGTAAATGATAAAATTATTTTGCTTCTATAGTCTTTGGTATTATAGATATGTCGACTTTGGCCGTTTTCCGAATTGTGCAAACAGCACTTACGACGTTTCAACTGCTAACGTGTGTTCCGTTTTAGTGAGCACGCCAACATCTGTCAGCTGTATTAATAATTCGGACCCCTTGTGAGGGTGCTTACATATTCAACAAGTTAAACATAACCGAACAGAGCATTTTTTGATATAAACATGAGCGCAGTATGTGGTGTTGCCGATGAAGCAGATAAAATGCTTGCATTTCAAGCATTTTTTGTTATCGAGGAAAGTGACGATAGTGACATTGACGTGAAACGTCAAAGTAATGTCAATTCTTATGATGTTAAAGCTCCGATCCGTCAGCACTATAAGCATTAGTCAAGTCACATGTAACGTAAAAGTCAAACGAATTTTACCGCATCTGTGGTACGCTATGTACGCTGTTTTGATAATTCGGAAAACGGACTTTATATGTATACCTGTATTATAATAATAAATATATGTTTTAAGCCTCAATATTGTAAATATTATTTTAAGATATTACATAATGTTATTCAAAGTTTCATTGGGGATTGTCAGTTTATCTCACAGAACACATTAACCCAAAGGGGTAAAGGATTTATCTTATTACACATTTAGAATTTTCCATTTGAAATGATTATTAGTCGAGTTACCGCACAACTAAGAATCGTATAATCGATTTTAATAAGGATTCTGAAAATCGATTCTTCCAACTTCATTATAAGTAGGGATAGCCATTCTGTACGATTCAAATCGATTCAAATCGTACCTGATGAATCATTCCCCAAAAGATCGAAATCTAAATGATCGATTTCGAAAAAATCGATTTTGAAGCAATGTAAGTATAAATCCATTTGATTAAAAACAAGATAAATCAGTAAAATCACGGAATTTGATCATAACAGTTATCTTTATTACCATATCAAAATATCAGACCAAGTATAAAACAAGGTATTTTTTTTCTAAATTTCTTGGCTACATTGGAAAATAAAGAAAATAGATAATGTAAGCCTTTAGTTCCCAATGCTTAAAATCTAAATTAGTTCTAAATTGAACTTAATTAATTGAAAAGCTCAGGAAATAACATGCAAATGAGAAAGTATATATTTTTTAAAGTAGAATAGTTGTATTTATAAGAAAATAATTATAAAAAATTAAATTTTTTAGAGTTTTTTTTTTCAATCATCTTCATCGCTAGAGTCTTCTTCCTCCTCTGGCAAAATTTCATCCTCAGATTGTGTATTGCGTATAACCTATAGAGAAAGAGTGAGAGAGGAATAGAAGCACGGAGAGGGAAATATAGGCATCACGTAACTGCATGTATTAGGCTTTATCGATAAATTTTTGTTGCTTCGGCTTGCGGAAATTGTCAGATTATATATTTTTCATAATCCTTGAATTATTCCGTTCAAAATAAAAAAATTAGCTACGCTCGAGAATGTCTAGGTGACGTTTTTTTTTACAATTTTGTAGCCCTCCCCCTTCTCTACGTTTCACTCAAATTGTCAGATTAGCAAAATCTACACGTTTTAGCACGTAACTAACTCATCTTATCTTAATCTGACGCGCTCGAAAATGATCAATTTTTTTTTTTACTAATCTGATCCTTTATCCTAGACGGGCGAACATATATAGAAGTCTCATATTTGGTGTGAGTACCTAATAGAGTAAAAGATATCTCCCTGTATATTATTCTGCCACGCTCAAGTAAATCCCGGAATCCCCTCTTCGGCTCCTCTACTATATCATATCGGTCCCTTCTATTGCGTCGGCTTTTTCACTATATATTATAGAAGTTGTTGCCGTGAAATATGTAAAATTGAAGTGTTTATTCTATTCATCACTAGAGAATAGGCTGAATGGTAATTAAAATAAATATTTTTTAATCTAGGATCTAAAACTGTCGCAGCAGCTAACAATTAAAGTTCTTGCATTAGCACCAATATCAGTTGAATTTTTCATTGTATTTTATGTTTCAGTCAGGCAAGATACGACTAGTATAACTTTACTAGCTTTAACATAGTCTCCTCCTGATCTTTCTTTATAGTTGTTACTTCTAATGGTCTCAATATATTTATAAGATTTTTTATGAATTCTATCTGTTATGTAGTTGGCATAGGATATTTAAGTAATATTGGCGCAATTATTTCGGATAAATCTATAAATCGTTCTAATTAATAAAAAAAAAAAACAAAATTTCATCTGTACTTTACAGACTAAATACTGATAAAGGCCCAGAGGCTTTGTTTGGTGATCTTGAGCTTTCTTTAAAGAGTCAGCATAATTTATATTATGCTTAAAATATGCAGTAATGCAGCACACTTTTTATACAGTATATTCAACCAATTGTAAATAATTTTATGGTTTATACCAAAGATTTTCAAAGAGGAGATATCGATTCAGTACTACATACCGATTTAAAAAAACGGTCTTTTTGGCTCAAGAACTCGATTCTTCGATTTCTGATCGCCATCCCTAACTACAAGAAAATGGCGACATCGTATTCCGTGTTATAAGCTGATAATTTAATTGTGTTTGTAAAATAACAATTTAAAAGAACTAGGTATTTTTCTCGATAAAATATTTTCTGGTATAAATAACTTATTTTCGCTACTTTTGATAGATATAACGCTTATACAGATTATGGTTACAGATTCCGAGCAAACACTTGGAATTTTTGCATGATTTTGAGGAAAATAAAGTAATTAATTGAAATTGCAATGGCAAAATTTAAAAGATTTTGTTGTGACACTGAGACTGGTGAAGTTATTACCTACAATATTAATGAAGAAACAGGAGAGCCAACAGTGGTACATAAAATACCTTCAATATATGCCGGAAAGATGTTACGAAAAAATCGGAAATTTGCGAAGTTTCCTGGTGGATATATCAGCCGGACGAAAAAATTCCAGGACTTGAAAGCAAAAATTTTAGACGGAGCAAATACGACTAGTCCTAGATTATTTTTATTCATCCCTACTCTGTTGTTTTTCCCAAGTTTTATATGTGTGATGCTTACGTTGCTTGAAATAATTTTACATATAAGATGTCATAAATATAATAGAGATTTAAAAGATCCTAAGTTATATTATCGTAGTCCATTTCACGTCATAACTAGTACCTTTTGTGGGTTGTGTAGAGAATGTGATATGGCATCAAAAATAGGTCAGATTCAAGACAAAAGGAAATATAGATATGACTATCTCAGAGGCATAGCAATTTAAAGAGTTAATTTTATCTAATTAAGTTTAATATAAAAATATTTTATAGAATTATATGTAAGAAACGTTATAAATATTATTTTTATATTTCAGGGTGTTTATTGTAAATGCATTATTCATTGGTTTATGGTCTAGTATAGGTACTTTTTTTTCTTAGACACCTCGTAAATAAGACTAATTTTTGTGATAACTATTTGATATTTTTTTCAAACATAATGATATGTATATATATATATAATGTGTGTATGTATATATATATATATACATATATTTATTTTCTTGTATAATTAACTTCCTCTGTAACTCAATTAAGATTGCTAAATAACTTTAGAGGTGTTTTATGTATAATTATGTAGCTTTAAGTAATTTAATATACAAATGCACTTTATTTGTTATTGACTAGCCTTTGGGTTGTTATTTATATTAGTGTTCGAGAACTCTTCTGCATATCGGAACAGTAGGTGAATCTCACATTATTTATTATTTTTACATTGTTATTTTATGTCTTTACTTCTATACATTATACTATAATATAAATCTGAAAATATTGTTTTGTTCAATGGGTTATTCTTAAAAAGTACTGGTTCATATTGGTTAATATTGTCAATATTTTTTTTTATGGTTTCTAAAAAAAAAGATATTTGCACATGGGTGCTATGCTAAATTAACTTTAAAATATGCAATAATCTCATTGTTACATTTCTGAGTATTCTATCTAGTAATTAGACAGATACCAGACATTTGTTACATATAATATATTATTAGTATTTGCTTGTTTATATTAGTATTTGTTTGTTCTATATTCACTCATTGTCTATTAAATAGGAAATGGTATAGGCAAGATGGTGATGGATTATTGTTTTAATCAATATTCTGAATAAACTATATTTGTGTCTGTTACATTCTTTTAATTATTTATCTCTTAAGATTTAGGGATGGTATCTATAAAATTTTATATCGATCAATTTATTAAAAGTATAGTCTGTATTGCTAATTTATAACAAAAATCTATGAATTTACCGGCTTACCTATTTGTTGTATAAGAATCGTAATTACCTTTTGTGTCACGCAGTCAGTGATCAAAAAACTCTGACTAATGATTTGATGATTGACTGTCTTAGTTACTATATGCTAGTAGCTGTCTATTGCAAAATAAGGATAGGATAAACCATTTACATTCTCGAATAGCATCCGACAATTTTTAAGATATTCCATTGAGTAACGGAACAAACTATATGTTTATCAAAAGCGAGGAAATGAAAATAATTTAAATATAATTATTCCATTGAGTGGGGTTAAATCCAAAACAAAGGGCGTTTACAATCAGGTGGTGAATGCCTAACCTATAAAAGGAAAAGTTTGGTTCAAAACTACAAAAAATATTTTTTTATGTTTGTAAAACGTTTGATTGTATTCTATTTAATGGTATTACGAACTTCGGAATAAAAGCAATCAATGAATCTATCGTGTCCTTACAAATATAGTCCCATTTCGGCTTTTCTGTAGCGTTGCGTAATCCTCCTACCTGAGGAAGGGAGAATGCTATTTTGTTATTTTTACAATAAAATAGATCAATGTCTTGAGTAGTCGTTTTAAAAGTATAGGTAGTGTTTATAATTTTTTTTTCTTTTCCTTTAAATGTAAGAGTGCTGGTTCAAAAGTACTATTGTGTGTAACGTGAACATTAAGCTGTTATAATGAGCTTGTTCTATTTTTTCCGTTTCTTTTTATTCTTTCATTTAAAGGGTCTCAAATTGTAATATATGTCGGTAAAATGTAATTTTCATTAAATCTAGCATTTTCATAGAATATTTATTTTTAAACATTCTTTATATATGAATACACGTACACATATTAAATTAAAAAAATACGCACAAAATAAGTTCGACAGTTGCAGTGAGGCGAAAGTTCAATTGTAACAATTATATGATTACCATTGTTTTAGTGGCACTAAATTATTAACACAAATAATTGTCATTAAAATAACTATTATATAATTATAATTGGCAAATTAGTCGGTAGTTAAGAAATATGATTAAAATATAAATCAACATTGAAATAAATATGAAAATCAATTAACATCAAAATAACCAATTTAGTCATATCATTTGATATTGTGTTGTTTAAAAGACACAATATCAAATGATATTGTAGTTATCGTCTGAGATTTACGCCCTTCTACACTTATCGTTTCAAATACTTTCTATTGAAGAAAAGAACAAAAGCGAATATTTCAATAGGTCTCGTAACTGGACATAAAAACATTTCTAAAGTATCAACAATACCAATGAAAAAGAAAAATATTTTTAATAAAGTAATTTCTTCAAACTTGTATGGATATTTTCTAACGTAAAATAAAAAAGAAACTTGTTATTATGTCCAAGAATCAGTTCCATTTATTAACAATAATAATTTTCTAAGTTTACCAAACATTTGAAAAAATGTGATAAATATTATTCATTTTTTTTTTCTATGAAATGGTTACCACTAATAAACACTAAGATGATCATTTATTTTCGTTTCCATTACTTATATTTTACGACAGGTAAATTTAAACCGGAATATATATATAAAATTATTACTATTATGACATTAATGCTTGGTGCCAGACAACCCGTGTATATTCTTCAGTATTCATTTATCTGTTAGGAGATTTAATATGCTATGATAAGCAACTTTGGTACTTGTATAATTAGGCAAAATATAGGATTTTTTTAATTTTGAAAACAAGAACCAAAAAATGTGTTTCATTAAATTGCAAATTTAAAAAATCTTGGACTTGTATTAATATATATATACTTACATCAGCAATCTTAGCACAAGTTTAGAAGCTAATTTTTCATGTATATTTTTAGCCTACAACTTTGATGTTATTCTGCCCATATAATTATGAAAAGAACCCAATTTAATATAAATATACATATAAAGAATATTCAACATTTTATGTTGTCCATTTTTATTTAGTATAAATCCTTAATAGCCATTATTACACTATCACAAAAGATAACATTAGTACAAATTAAAGGCATTTATTTTTTATCAATATGTGACTTATTAAAGTTGAAGACATGATTTGATCACCTTTAAAAGTAAGGACATGTGAAGTAAGAGGAATATAATTCCATATTATGTCTCAATATATGCTAAGAGTAGAAAAGAGGTGTCATATTTTCATTTATAAGCCATGTTCCATGATTTTCTCATACTTTGGAATAGTAATAAATTATATAATCATATATAAGCTGTGAATAATTAATTTTGCAATTTATTTTAGTTGAATTACATAATTACATACATTTGCTAGATGGCAAAACATAGCGTGTTAAGAAAATTGTTTTATATTTTTATATTGAAGAAGACTTAATAGAATAATTGCAGAAAGTATTTTATGATAACTAAAGCAGCTGCATGTAAAGTTAGAATCAGTTGTATTTTTATAAAATACAAACGCATCTGTCTATAAACTAAAAGCTACAACGTTAACATATGTGTTAGGATCATACAAAAACTTAATGACTGTATGATTATAAAACAATAAAGTTTCTTTTCTATTGAGATTTTACAAATAATAAATTCAGTAACAAAAGTAATAATCAGTTATTTTTCTAAATTTTAATAGATTTTCACAACTTGATGTAAATAATATATTTAATTAGAAAACAATTATGAACCAAATTTGAAGGTTGTAGGTACTTGTGCAGGAACGGTAAATGAATAACCTGTAAACAAAAAACAATTGATTATAAAATTGGCCATAATGATATAAGTAATAAATATGATAGTCAGAATGTTCCATGGATTGTAAAACGGTTGATGGATTGATGCCAATTTGGTAGAATATACAATTTTTATTTTCTCTCTCGTAAGAAAACTAAGCGCGACGTTATGGTCTGTCTCTCAGTACGGAATGTCTCGAATTCGGAGGTGCGAAAGAAATGGAGTCTTAATACTAGGCTTTCTCATTCTGTAGGACGCAGCGTGAATCCAAAAAAATATGTTTTGAATATAATCACAAGGTCAATGAAAATTTTGCAGGTTTATTTATATCGTATAATATTTTTTATTAAGAAGACATTAACCTTTTAAAATTGGACTTCTTACATTTGATTACTAATATGTCGACAGTTCGTACAAATAAAAAAAATATATTTGTAGGAGAACTGAATAATGGTTTGTTTTGCTCTTAAAAGTGTAAATTATGTTATTGACAATCTATATAATCGATATTCTATATAAAATAATATGAATATTATTTTCTTTTCTGAAATGGATAAAAAGTCTAGAGATTTTATAAAATACTTGCTGTTCTACCGGTGTAATGTGTAAAATAAGAGTTCTTGGTTATAGACCAAGAAATATTTTTTTATTATATTTTGCTATATTTGAAAGACAGATTTAGCAGTAAAAACTACTAGTGCAAGTTCGGTTAGATTACAAACTTTTAAACTTCAAAATTACTAACCTTAACTGCATTTAAAATCTATAGCTACAGTGTTAGTAGTCTGATTGGTGCTTATACATGGAAGGTATATGGGAAAAAACAATATTATTGATCTAATTTTTAGTCTGTCTGTATGTTCGTTTGTGCACGCTAATCTAAGAACTGGCTTAATTGTATCTTGACAAGCTTAATATTTAATGTTTGCGTTATTTCAGTTTGATCATAAATGAAAAAAAATATATATAAGTATTTGTATTATTATTTTTTTCATATTTATATTTTCTATTTTTAAGTAATAGATTGCTGTAAACTAACTGTTTTATTGAAATTGCAGAAATTTACACAAAGTCCTTTCCTTTGCAATAGGGCAAATTGGAGCATATTACAATGACTGCCGTCTGGAAACCTAGTGTTCAGACACTCCGTTCCATTTGCCTTATTTTCAAAGTGAAGAACTGAATAAAATAAATATTGAATTTAAAATTAAAATATATTACGTTTCCTTGAGTGAGGATCGAACGCACAACCTAACGCGTTTAGTCACACCCTTGTGCCCCAGCATCACAACAGGTCACAAATATAAGCCTACGAACATGAGAATGAGTGGCACTGCGGGTCAAATCTTCAGATATTGTAGCGAAAAATTATTGACTATCGTTAGGATATCAACTACAACGGGCCATCTAGTCAGAAATATTTTTATGCATTGTAACAAAACAGATATTTTGAGTGTGTGCGAAAAATCCCAATAAATATTTGCATACGAAACAATAACAATCATCAAAATATGTCAATAAAATGAGAACATTTTCTGAACGAGTCAACAATGACAACCATATGTTTAATATATGTGTCATTATTGCACATTAAAATTTAACATATAAAAAATATTTAAATGTTTAAAGGGACATACCGTCAAATGTTCAAAACAAAAGTAAGAAGAATGGTTTATGAGGAGTCGTAATTTTCTATCCTTCAATTCCTATCCTCCTTATTTGTACCTTAATAGGTACCTTCTCTGAATTAATACAAACAATTCAAAACCAAACACAACAATATAGATACATTGTAAAGTAAGAAAAACCTTTATTCCATTCTTTTGTATACCATATCCTTTAACACATCCTTTTACATAGGGACCATTGATAAATTTGTTATGATATAATAAACATACCCCCGCTTTGTTCAATACGTTTACTGTCTTGTTGCGCTTTACGTTGGTCTGCTAGTATGAACACAGCATTCAACTGCTTTTGCTGTTCCTCTGATAACACGCTGGTCAAGGCGTGATACAGTCCCGGCTCACTACTTGAAAGAGCTAAAAATTGACACAAATAATAAATAAATATTTGCAAATATTGACATGTACTTGTTAACTACTTATTCAGTAAACTCACTTGACAATGTGTTTTTAAATTTAACATATTCGTCGACCGGACAATCTCTTTCGTCGAGTGGCGTCGTGTAACATTCGATGGCAGTCTCGTCCGGTTCAAAATCATCGTCGTCCTACACAAGCGTTAAATGTTTTATTAATAAATACAATAAAAATTAGGACGAAATTATAAATATTAACAATTAATTTAGGATAACTTAAATTATAACTCACTTCATCACTATCATATTCTTCAATTTTAGCAGTTAGATTGATGCCTTGTTGGGCACTATTTTTAGTCGCGAGTCTTGCCAGATTCTCTAAATATTCATTATTCATCTGATCAATGTCGTCATCGTCGCTAGAGAGCACCTCTGTAAATATATGATGTATAGAAGAAAATGCAATAATTAAATAAATTTGTCTAATTGAAATAATAACCAGTACTAACTATTATTTATATTGCTTTATTTTGTTATATATCGTACTTTTTTCGATACCTTTTTTGTACATTCTGTGTACCAGTCAAGCGTTTTGTAATTGAGTAAAGCCTTCTTTTACCACAAAATTTTGTTATGTTTCAATATGTTAGTGTACAGTATTACTTTTTGCTTACCTTCATCTTCATCACCTGAATCTTCTTCTGATGACGTGTCCTCATCAGCTTCGGCTCTCGCTTCGTATGCTCGTTTCAATCCATCGAACAAGACCAGACATGAAGGCAGCAGTTTAGGTAGTATTTCATCTAAGTTTGGCCTTTGAGGGCCCATCTCCAATAAAGTACAGATGCCAAGTACACATAACTTTCTATCATGTAACCTAAAACAAATTTCGTGATGGTTATTAATGAAAATAACAAGTTGTTAGAATATAAAATAAAATACTAAATATCAACAAATTTTTGAAACTCATGTCTTACCCCATAAAACAATCAGTATCATGTATCCATTGCTTAATAAAATGTTGTGTAATTGATGCATTGGGTACAGATTCTTGTAGTTTGTCAAGAATTGTGAATAAAAGGTGAGGATTGCAATATAAGACTGCAATTAATACCTGAAGATAAAAAAACAATTAAGAGTAGTAATTAAATAAATATTACATCCTTTTTTATTTAATAACTTTTCACAACCCCTGGTTTCACCTGCTTGAATTATACTATTGTATTGACTAATCTAAATTACTTTCTTGTTCTAATAAATTTAATACCATACATTGAAAACTAGCTGAGTAAAAATAATTGTAACAATTTTGTTGAACTATTAATATTACAAATTTACGTAACTTTTTTATTTATGAATCAATTTAAATAAATAAAACACTTTATGTTGAAGGAAAGTTGCCAAATATAATAGTGAAAACTGCCTTTTAAGTACTGCGCATAAAAATGCAAAAACAGAAAAAAAAAATCACTATTATGGGCCCTGTTATATATTAATAAATGTATCTTATTGGATTTATTTAAATATTTTTTTACCAATTCAATATAAGTTTAGATGTATTTAATGGAAATCTAAACCTTTTACCTGTAACAACATAGTCCTAAGTTCTGATGTCTTAACTTTCCTGGTCAATCTGCTAAGAACTAACTCAACAAATGATGGTAGACAATTATCTATTTTGCCTGAACATTGTAACACTATGACCTCAAGAAGCTTCGCTGCATACACCTCAGACTCATCCTCTGCGTCAGAATTGAGCACCTAGTCAAGCATTAAAATTGCTATTATTATATTAAATACATTTAAATATACAAATTATTTATGGTAAGCTCTATTGTGTTTGTTATTAAAATAAAAACTAAGTTCAATCATTATCATAAGAATTTAACACACAGTGTATACAAGCACAGCTTATTTAAAAAATATATCTAATATTATTGCTATTTAATGACAATCAATATACTAATTATTAAGTAACATGATTAAAGAAGCATATTGTCCTTATTTTACACCCACAATAATTACATATATTAAGCTGTTCCGTTACAGCATTAATTGTTCAACTGTTGTCAATTTTTGCACATCAGCAGCCAATTTCATGTAACATTTTTAACATTAATCTATTCAGATAAAAAATAGCAATAATTGAAATCAAAACATTCCACAATCACTTTGTGTGCTATATGTATCAGAAGTCAGACACTTTCTTAACTATTATAATTTGAAGAAAAAAGTATGGTTCATATTCATATTTCCACTAACAACATTCCTCATTACACTAGCAATTGATATTACACTAGCTTCAATCATCATTGAAAGAAAAACAAAAAAAGTGTTGTTACAGTGTGGTCGCTTGGCTTTTTCGCTTTGCATTCTTTTTTTACATTATACAATAATGGAATAAATTTGTTTTTAATAAATTATAAAATTGATATTACACTAGCTTCAATTCAAAGTTTGTAGTTCATTAAAACATTGTTTAAGTTTGATATCTACAGTTGGGTTAAAGGTTTATTTAAGTAATATTAATAATTGTTGAAAATTATTATTTCAGATATAACAAGGTTATCTTTGGGGGGCATTAAGCACAATTGATCTTTCACAATAGTGATAGATCAATGTATAATTTCTAATAGGCAGGTATAATGCATAATCAATGGTGATAATGTGTTCTCTACAATTTTTCGCATTGCAAATTTTATGAATGTTATAAATAATGAAAAAAAAGATTTTTCATAACCTAAAATATAACTAATCCAAAATATTATTATCTTTAATGGTAAAAATTACACATGGCATATGATGGATACATCGCTTTGTGCACTAAAACTGTAAAATGTGTTATACTATAAAAATGAACAATAAATAATTGAAGCTTACCACTTTGGCCATATTAAACATTGCTAAAATATGATTTTCATTGGACAGGAATGCATTAGTGTCTACTGTGATGTAATTGTGAAGAACGGGCATCATATCTGTAAAGTAGTCAAAGCCTTCTTTTTCAAACACCTGGTACAACATTTCCAATACTTTCCACATATCCTCGGATATTGTTTTTGCAGTTAAATTACATAATAAGGTCATTGCTTCTTCATAGTATTCTGAAATTATAATATACTTATGTATTAATACTGATAAAATAAAAATGCATCTTTAAATGTTAGTTATAAATGTTTAAGCAGTTGTTTAATATGTACCTATGATATTGTGATGCAGAATATGTCCCACAACTCTTAAAACTGTCTTTTCCAGTTGTGCCATAATTTCAGGATTGTCCTCCATTACATTTAGCACAGTCTGCATGGTGTTGAGGAGACCCATAGCAGTAATGGCCTTTTCGTCTGTTCCAGAGTCAGTTTCTATTACTTTGCTAAATGTTGTGGCTAAGTGGTCTGTTATTTCATATGCCATAGGCATTAACTGTTCAGTATATAATGGTACAATTTTTTGCAAAACATTTGCAATATTATCATTTTCAGTTTCACGTATTACTTGAAGCAATTCTGTGGTAACTGGTTTAACTTGTGGTTCTAAGAGTTTATGGACTTTCTCCTGGGATGTGAGCAGCATTTGCAAAGCAATTGCTGCTTCTACTTTAACTGGCAATTCAGTGTCAGTAAGAAGAGCATTAACTGTAAGTCGGACTGCTTCAATCAATAGGGGTTCACTCTTAAAGCGCACACTTGCAAAACAATGTAGTACCCAGCAAGCCCTGGCCCTCATATAACCAAGTTGGTTGTGAAATTCCGGGAAAACATATTGGCTGAGAAGGGAATCTATTTCTTCTTTGTAGAATTTTTTCTTTATAAGGATATCATTTAAAGTTCCCACCATGTGCAATGCTCCATCTCTTTGCCGAGGCCCATACTCCCCACTTTGGCTTGTCAAAATTTGCATGCAAAGGTGCATTGTACGCTCCAGCATATCTTTTCGTTTTTTACAACAGGATACAAGTAAGGTCTGTGCTGCTGTTACAGGTGACACAAAGTCTTCAAATATATCTACAAAGAAAGAATATATATATTTTCACCTACATAGAAAAATATAGAACTAGACTAGTACTAAAATCCATCTTTACCACTCACCAAATTTAATACGAATATATTCATGAGGATCTGTAAACCATAATTCTTCATCAGCCTCAGAATAAGACATAAGAGGGAAAAGGACATCTTGTACAATTGCAAACATATGTGGTTTCAGCAACTTCCAAGAGTGTGCATGACTGACGCTAAATAGAAGAAAAAGCACTTTTTGTAACATTTTATTGAACAAATTCATTACAATAATCAAAATATTAATGACGATAAAGTTTAAAATTTTAAGTAATATGTGCACTGATCTTTTGTTTCATATTTTAAATGCTATAAGGCTTTTGATTAATTGACAATTAAAAGGAATGAAACATACCACTGGTCAATATAACTAATGGTTTGTTGTAATACTCTAGGTGATACATATACTTTGTTTCTATATTGATCCAAGACTCTCAAAAGAACTTCCAAGATACCTCCAGTGAATGTAGATAAGTACCACTCAGCAAATTGTACATATTCATCTCGTGCATTTACTGGGCTTCCATACCTACAATTAAATGAAAAAATGCTTTATATAACATGTACAAGATTGTGTTATTGTGAAATGTAGCATCATTTCAATATGGTATACTGATCTAAAATTTAACTCATTATTTATTGCACCTTTCAAATAGACGGTATAAGGTGTGTACTGCCCATTTCTTACATTTCCACCAAGGTAGTTCCATGCGTTCATCTTCATCTACTTCTAAAGTATGATCTGGCACAGGTTGCTCCATAACCAACCTCAGTACCTCCATCCATTTTGTAAATATATCTTTAGTGATTAAGTCCAAAGGTAAAAAGTACTGAAAAATTGAAAGGTTAATAATTAACATTTAATTTGCATAATGTGACCAATCATAGTGCAGTGCAATTATTGTAGGTTCTCCTACAATTGTTTATAATGAAAATTTAAATTTATACTTGGGAGAATAATTTTTATTTCTTCCTATAAGAACAAGTACATGTACCATCGAGTTCCACCATTCAACATGCAATATGTCACAAAATGGACAGAAAATGAAAAGAATAGCATCTTAACATTAGGTTTCCCTCTGCCTTCCCTGCTATATGCTATATGTAAAATATAGTGCAAATACAATATTTATTTGGCAGAACATTTTTTACCTTTATTAAACCATAAAAGCATTTGAGTATTTGTTTCTGAATAAGAACAGATTCCACAGACTGATCAGCTTGGAGATTCACAATGAGGTTGTACATCATAGGCAACAACAAGTTCATTGCTTCAATGAGGGGAACTCTTTTTTCAGCAGCATGATATTCATAACTTTTGATTAACTGATAAAGACAAAGAAGAGCTCCCATCCAACTGTTAGGTTCATGATTTTGTAAGTATATATGTATTTTGTCAACAATTTGTGTCCACCTAGTTGGAAAATCATTTTTGATAATAGTTTTGAGACAGACACACAGTTGTACTCTTATAATATCAGGTGCCTGAATAATAGCATCCACAATCATGTCTCTGATCATTGCACGGTCTTGTTCATGAATACTAAATGGTATTGGTTCTCCATCCTCTACCTCTTTTTCTTGCCATCCTGATGTTACTAAGTTTTTTAGATAAACTACCCCAGCCTGTCTTATTGGTATGGAAACATCATGTAACATAACACTTTGAAGCAATGATGGAGCAAATCCAATAATTTTATGGATCTGAAATTAATTAACATAAGTCAGCATTTGCTTTATACTAGTAACATTGGTCAGTAATGAATCAGTGTTTATTGAATTATGTATTAATTTAAGGCCCGAAAGAAATTTTATATTCAAATATACCCAGAGATACAATTCTTTCCCCTTATGGTTCTGAATAGTTGTTCTATTTATAGATTTTAAGATAGTGTAAAGTTCTCACATTATGAAATGTTTGTTTGCGGAAGTCTAGTTTTTACAATTTATGATAAGTCAAATGTAAAATACCTCAACTAGACATTTTTCCAGGTTATGTTTAAAACACAATAAAACAAATATTTTTTTATATATATAATATGAAAATACTTATTTGAGAAATACACTAGCGCAGCACGTTGTAGTTCAAGAAAATTGTAAAAATACGAACACAATGATATTACAAAGTCATTATTGAACAGTGCAAATTGGTCGCATTGTAAATTTGTCGAGCATGTGGATGACAATATGCAATTTACCTGAGCGAGTTGTTCTTCCGCTTGCTGTCTTTGATTTGGATCAATTGTAGCGCGCAATATTTCCGTCAGCTTTCTGGTGTCCATGATTTCGTTATTAACATTAATTTTTTACTAAATTAGAATTCAACAGAGGACATGAGCCGCTACCGCCGGGCGTGGATAGAAAAGACAGTTTGTCTGTGGTCGATTGAGAACTTGGGTCACGTGACCAAAACGTAGTACTTTCGTGGGGCTCTACACATACAGATTTAGTTAGAAATATTGAAAAAACATAGGTCGTTTTCCGAATTGTGCCAATAGCGCTCATAGCTTACGAACGTGCTGTCTAATTATGCGTTGTGGATGCTGTGACGTCACATGTGACTAGTGCTAATGCTTACAGTAATGACGGGTCGGGCCGTTAGCATAGAGAGTATTGATGTTATTTTGACGTTATACTTCAATGTCACTATCGTGACTTTCCTCGATTGTGATAAATGCTTGAAATACAGGCATTTTACCATCTTAATTGGCTACATTACATACTCCACTCATGTTTGTATCAAAAAATGCTCTTTTCGGTTATGTTTAACTTGTTGGATTCGTAAGCACACTCACAAGTTGGTCGAATTATTAATACTGCTAACAGTGGTTGGCGCACTCACTAAATCGGACCTCACGTTAGCAGTTAAAACTTCGTAAGTGCTGAGAGCACAATTCGGATAGCGGCCATATAAGGTATTGTACTTAAAAGATAAAAGTTTTCTATTCGAACTGTACTTTAAGTTAATACGTAAAGTACAGTTAGGACTTTTTAATATGAGTTTCAAAATATGTACTAAAGCTATTCTTTAACAGATATATAAAAGATTAAATTTAGAAAAATTCTTTAAGATTTTTTTTTCTTTTTGTGTCAATCTGCAATCAGTCTCGGACTATAAGCAGATTTGTTCTCTGTTATTTTATTGTTTGCAAGGAGCTCCTCAACAGGAGACACCTTGTCCTTCACCATCTGTTACCAATTATATCATGGCGTTTCAGTCGTTTTGTGTAGGAGATGGTTGACAATGCAGTAGCTAAATCATTTGGGTGGTTTTCCAGCCGTGTTTTATATTTGTGCTCTATTAGTTTTAACTCCTCTTTAATTGTTGATATTTTCAGAGCTTCGTGGATCTCTGTGTTGGTGACGAACCATGGTGCATTGGAAGTGGTTCTTAAAATACCATTTTGCAGCCTTTGCATTATGCTTACATTGGAGGCACAAGCACTTCCCCACAGTTGTGCACCATATGTCCATATTGGTTGCAGGATCATTTTGTATTGCTACGGTCTCGGCATACTTCTTTCGCCTCGGCCACTATCATAAACCTCTTCATAGATGCCCTCCGGGGGGTCCTCATGCTTTTTACGTGACCTTCCTTCAGTATCGTATATACTGTGTTTTCAAAGGTCAACCGAGGTCTCCCCCTCCCTTTCTTACCACCCCCTTTTCTTCATAGATCTTTTTTGCCATTCTCTCTTCACTCATTCGCTCGACGTTCCCAAACCACCTGAGCACGTTCCTTTTCATTCTCACTATGACATCCGCGCTAGTACCTACCATTCTGTGTATCTCTTCATTGGGTATGCGATCAGCCAAACTGACTCCGCATATCCTACGAAGAGATCGCATCTCTACAGTATTCATCCTTCTTACATTCTTCTTCTGTAATACCCACGTTTCGCTGCCGTATAACAGCGTCGGTACCAGTACTACATTGTGTACGGCCAAACGCGCAGCTATGCTGATGTTTCGTAGTCTTAACAATGCAGCTAAGGCACCGTTGACTGTGTTACCGGCAGCAATACGCCTTTCTAAATCAATTTCGAATCTTTCCATTTTAAAGAATAAAAAAAAAACTATAAAATATATTTTGTTGTTACTTATAATTAAAGTGTCTGATGAGAAACCTGTCTACCGCTGCCGTATACGTGAGAAAAAGGGAAACCGGGGACACTGGTTCCGTATTATTGATCCTCCGATGAGAACTTATCAGTTGAAAAAGGGTTTAAGATTTAAAGATTTAATAAAGATTATTATATCAGTAAAATATCGGTACCATATTGTAATAAAAAATACTGCTTATCAAGACTTAAAAATTTTTTTTTTCGTATTAATTTATTATCTTCTTTAATGCGTTTGTCTATGGTGGTGGTATATGTCAAAGTCATACTCTATCATACACTGTTTGTGACACTTTGCTTCTAAAAATATGCCATTAAAATAAATACCATTTAAGAAATTTTCCTATAACAAATGTTAATTTACCGTAACAGTTATATTTTACTTATATCTATAGATTATAGCATAGCTGATACAATTAAAGCACACGTTGTGTATGTATTCTATTTATATTACTATAACATTAAAAATATATTAATATTAATATGTAATTGAACTTAAAAGGGTGTTGTTTATCATTGCAAAACAAATGTAAGTAATAATTTTAAAAATGAGATTTAATAAGCAAGAGTTGGTAGCATTAGCCTCTCAAACTTCTCACAACTTCGATCGTGAAGGAGTAATGGTGCTGAAAGAAAAACAAGACGGATTTTTTCGCCGATCTGAAGGTAACCTATTCAAAATTTTTCCAACAAATATTTTATGTTCATGCATGCTTCCCATTTACATTCTAGAGAAAATCACAAATCATGAAAAAAATTAAAAAAAAAAATACATTGTAAATATAATAATCTAAAATTAAAGTGTTTCATTGTTGTTTATAGGATGTACCGTACGTTGGTTTCGACTTAGAGGCAATCTTTTATTTTATCTAAAAGGACCCGATCCTTGGCATGAGCCTGTTGGTGTTATAGTTTTAGGGCAGCACAAAATAAAGGTTCAGAATAAAGATGAAAATGGGTACTGGCCTTTCCATATAGGTAAAATTATTGTTAAAATAATAATTAAATGTAAAAATGTCAAATGAATTAGTTATATTGCTTTTGTTTTTCTTGTTTTTACTTAGTGTGGGATAATGGTGTTTGCTATAGAATGGCAGCATTTCATGAAGCAGAGCGAAGTCTCTGGTTAAAGGCTATAGAGATGGCACCATTTCATGCTATTAATACACAAATTGTTGAACTTAAGGAAAGACTTAACAGAATAAGGGCAACAACTGATATATCAACTTATAGATTACAAAAGGGAATAGTTCTGGGTAAGGAACATTAATAATCATAGTAACAAAAGGTCACTTCCTATATTTAAAAAAAAATCAAATAGATTGTAAATTGAGAACACTTACACTAGTCATATAAGGATCAAAATTGTTATTTATTATACTTATCATTTCTTTTAATAAGAGACTAAAATTAATTGTAAAATTTTATTTACTTAAAATAATAATGATGAACATTTATTATATATTTTAATGTATCTTTTATATATTTATAATATAATATGTGTAGCTATGGTATAGAAAATAAATGTTTTATTAATATTATACATTATTATGCCATATATCCTTTTTTGTGTTATAATTATAAGTAGTCCTTCATTTATTAAAGATTGTGAGTGATGGTTTGATGGCTTCTTACATATTATAAACAGTTATTTTTATTATTTTTTTATTTGTATGAAATATAAAAAAATCTATTCTATATGTTTATTGTTAATTTTTACTTTATTTTAATGACAATGATTATAAAGTTCCACCACACAATACACCACCACACCTGCCCTGCTAAATACCCCTATTTAGTAGGATAGGTAGAGAGTATTACAGCACAAATAATTTCACACTGTCTGTGATGAAGGATTTGTTTTTTTTTTCAAATATAAATTAAAAACAACTTAATAATCGACTGCTGTTTTATAACTGTAACTTGTCATACAAATTCTAGCCCTGGTATATAACTATTATTTACAATAATGTGTGTTGTACTGTATAATAGTATTATTCATATTTACAGATATGAATGAAGTACCATTATGTGAGTTGGCTCTTTCTTGTGATAATTTATTGTGTGATGCTTATGGCCGCCCTCCTTCACCACTTATAGTTATTTATGTAAAGTACTCAAAAGGACTTTGTATTAAGTATGGAACTACAGAGATTGTGGAAGTAAGTGTATTATAATTAAAATCAAAATAATAAAATACTCTTTATGATTTACAAAATATGTATTTTTAGAGTTGCAGTAATCCTTCATTTTCTAAGACAATATTATTCCGAGCAAGTGATGGGTTAACAAGAAATGCTATGGTTAGGATAGTTGTATATGATGTAAGAGAGAAGTTCTCTGAAACTGCAGTACCAATGGGATTTACTTCAATGCAGCTAAGTACTGTACAAGTATGTGTTCTAATTACAATATCATGACATGGCATCCATTTAAAAAATATATTATATATATACTATAATTAAATTTATACACTTATGAGGTTTTGAGGTTATGTCAATTGCTACTATTATAAAAATATTTACGTTTATTGTTTACATTCAAACAGGAAGCCCAAAGACTACGCGTAGCTCTTGTCACGCGTGAAAACAAAACTGTCGGTTTTGTGACTGTAAATGGTTGGAGTCTGGAACCTTCCTACATAGGAACAAGCCCTAGTCATACAAATGATAGGAACAGCATTGATATTCCACAAAAAGTGTTATGTCACCGCCGTTCACAATCTTTGCCGCCTAGACTAGGTCTTAAATTAAAATTTCCATCGTACGGAAGTCTGCTAAAACAGAATTTTGTCAATAGTCATCAAGTTACATATAGGTTCCACTCGGGGCTCGGTGGTGATATAACAGTCCATGAAATAATGGCTGAGCCTAAACTGTGCTACCAAATGCCAATGCAACTTTTGTAAGTATTTTAAACATATTGTAATTAAATATATTTATAGATTTATATTTTATATATTATAGTAGGGGAAAATATAAAATATTCTTTGTTTTTTAGGGAAATCTATATTCAAAGAGAGAAGGAACTTTTAGATGAGTTGTTATCTGTCGGTGACTTGAGTGGACATTGGCAAGGTCGACAGTTAGAGCTGGCTAGTACTCATATATCGCTATTGAAACACTATAGCCACTCTAAAAGGTGTTTACATCAAGCAGAACATGCATATTTCAAAGCCAGCAGCAAAAAAGGTAAGTTTAATGTAAAATTGGTCAAGTGTTGATTTGATTTCTATATAGATTTATAAGTAAGCAAAGGTACTATCATAATATATTTTATTAATGGTAATCGTTTTATCAAGGACTCTCGAGGCGCAGTGGGGCCGCGTCTGACTGTAAACGCGATGATTGTAGATTGAATTCCTACTTCTAGTAGAGAAAGAATTATACTGACTTTCTCGTTCTGGTAAGAAGACAAACCATGCTGTTGAATTTTATTACTCAGCATGTTATGTCTAAATGTTGAGCCGTGCGTGTGGAACGATATGTCTCAACACTCCTATCTACCGACCTCCCTTTAAACAAGTGTAGAGCAATTAAGTGTAGTAACTGTATGTCACAATTAATATATTTTTTTTTTTTTTATAATATGTGAATGTTCTCAGATGATTCTAGTTTAGAGTTTGCGCCGATTAACCTGCATTTACAACGGATGTGGGTTTACAACGATACACTAAACAAAACGGGATTCCACGACGTTATCACTGCTG